>JAJTUV010000561.1:1800000-2054964 GCA_021653895.1 Mastomys natalensis
ATATAAGACATGGAAGTCAATTTGTCAAATATTCTTCTCCCAAACAAGACCTTTTCTGTTTAGTGTATCTTTAGCTATATAAACTCCAAATGATGTTTCTTGGGAAACCAGAAGTGTATGGCCTGGATGTTCTTCATTCAAAGGTGATTAATTCTCTATAAAACATGTTTCATAACTCTTTCTTTAGCATTTTCTATAATTCAGTCATTGAAGTTCTCTAAGGAACAGTAATGAACTAATTTGCAAATATTTGCATATTAAATAAGCTGTCTAGAGTAACTGAACCAATAATATTTGTATTTGTATGTGTGTGTGATAAGTGTGTGCAGACTAAAGAGCAAAAATATTTGCTATATTGAATTGGAAATTGACCTTACCAGCAGTGGTGAGAGGGAAGGACCTACTAGTGTTTGTGGGAGGCCTGAGCTGACCAACTAATCTCCTATTCAGGCCCAGTTCAGTGCGTTGAGTAGAGTTAGTGGATCTCCACATCTTCTCCATCTATGAGATGTTAGAGTGTTTGAAGCAGCCTGTTCTGAAAAACTAGAACTGCAGAACCACCTTGATTCTGTACAATAGCAGTACATCCAAGAGGAATGTTGACAATGACTCAGTATGGATGGTGTGTCAGAAACAAGAAAACTTGAAACAGACCAAAAACTCATAATAATGAAAATGTTTGTGTAAAGCTGTTTGGGCAAAAAAAGTATGTTATATGACACATTGCAATTTCTAAAGCCACTGTGATGAACTAATATTGATGGAGACATGGGAAAGATGGAGGTACAGAACAGTACATGTGAAATCGAGAGGGGTGGAATTAGAGGTGTGATAGCAGTGACATGTATGAGATAAGCCTGACGTAGATGGAGGAACATGTCATTGCCCAATAGGGCTGACAAAGTCCCCTGCAGCAGTCTGGAGCTTGTACAGACTCAGACCTCCCCAAAAATTGCCTAGCCACAAATTGTTCCACCTTTGAGGAATTATCAGTTGTCCAAGATGAAGAAATAGTTCATTTTCTAGACTGATTCTCCTTGATAGACTTTCATGGTCTGTACTTCCTTCAGAGGCCATGCTGATATCTGTGGTTTGTGCTACTTCCCCAGGCTATAATGAGGCTCTAGGTTAACTTGGATGTCCACACTCTGTGCCTCCATCTGAATCCATGTTGTTGTCTACTGTCCATGATGTTGCAGTGGACCATGTTTGGGTCCATGGTCCCAGTGCATTTAGGGATTGTGTTGTTATCTGAGGTCCATGTTACCACAGTGGGCCATGCATATGTCTGTGGTCCATGCCACTGCCTGAAGACATGTTGATATCTGTGGGCCATGCTGCTGCCAAGGGTCAAGTTGGTATGAGTGGCTTACACAGCTACCTAATGTCATGTTGATATATGTAGTACATGCTGCCATGAAGGACCATGTGTGGTTCTGTGGTCCAGATGCAGTTGGGGGCCTTGTTGATGTCTGTGATCTGGGTTATCACTAAAGGCAAAGAGGATGTCTGAGATCTGTGCTTCCACCTGAAGCTATGTTGGTGTCCTTGGGCTGTACTGCTACAAGGGACATATTGATGTTTGTAGTTCATATGTGATTTGTGCTGTTGCCTGTGAACATGTTGATATTCATGAGCCAGTCTATTTCTCTGGTGCATATTAGTCTGTAGTGTGTGTTACCATGAAATCAATGTTGATATCCTTAGCGTGTGCTATCAATGAAGACTATGATAGGACCCATGGCTCACACTTAGGCAGAGGGCTGTGTTGATGTCCATGGTCCATACTACAATTGGAGCCCAAGCAGAATTTGTTGACACTTACTGATGCTAGAAACTACATAGCTATTCCTGGTCCATGTTGTTACCAGAGACCATGTAGAAATCAGAATCCATGCTACAGTTTACTGTAATGGGTAAGTAAACTACTTTTACAGTGGTATCAATGACTACAGATACACAGTTGAAAACAAGGACATAGAAGCCATATCTCTACTCCCTGTGAACTCGCCAAAAGTAACAGCCTAAAAAAGGAAACCATCAAAGAAAACTCTTAAAATTACATTAGGGATGCTGAAATGTAGCTCTCCACAACTGATGATTTCTGGAGGAGGTAAGGTGCAGGTGGAATTTTCCTTAGGCTGCTTACCACTGAGAGTTTGACCATGCTCCAGTGAATATATGAACAATACAAATTGGATTTGTTTTCCTTTCTTCTTCTTTTTCTTTCTTTCATTTTCTTTTCCTTCTGTGAGAAGAGAGGTCACAAGGGTGAGGGGTGATCATGGTAGAACTGTGAAGTGAGAATGATCAGGATATCTGATGTGAAATTTTCAAATAACTAATAAAAATATTATGTTGGAAGGAAAAAAAATGGAAATCGCCTATGTCCCCAAATCTGCAAAGTAAACACTGGGAAAATATGGTGTAGATGCTATCCAAATTAAATGGATAAATGAACAGTATGTTCTTTGCTTCATTACAGATGTTGACAACTCACTAGCTATATTCTTTGTCTTAAATATATAGAATAAAGGTTATGGCAAAACTGAAAGTTTAATTCCCATTAAAAATAAGCTTCTAGTATATGAAGAAACAGACCAAGAAATAAATGGAAGGTATGCATACATACAAACTAGAGACAGCGATGTCTTTCTAGATTTGGGGATCATGACTGATTTTGTGTTTTAATCAGATGAAATGGTTAAGATTAGATTTGAGAGCTAAGAGATAAAGTTACTGGAAAAGCACAGAGAATGGTATCAGAAAACTTTAAGGTGGTAATTGGAGAACTTGAGACCTGAGATTCACATGAGGGGAGTTTTCCTTCTAAAGAAAGTAAAAGTAATTGTATGGGAGATGACCTGCCACTTGTGTGACAGTGGGACAAAATTAGAAGTGATAAAAATTATTAATTCTAAATTACATGTTTCTGTGAATAGAATTTCTACAATAAAAATATGAGTCTGCAGTAAAGTAATTTTTCAAAGATTTTTTTATTTCACTCACATCTTTTCTTTTATTAAAAAATCAATTTTCCTTATGAGAAATATTAGACTTTTCAGTATTCCTCAAATCCATTGTTACTTTGCAGGCACTGCTGTATTCAAGTGATTTTTAAATTGAGCCCTGAGCCATTCTATTATAATGCAAACCACTATTGTTTTTTCAAAAACTTTACAGTAGTTTTGATCAAAGCTCGAATTTTGATGTTCATGTCAAGAAATTGACTATGGCAGGAAGGTGCCCATTCACAAGCATAGATCCACACAAAGTAATGGACCCCAACTGAGGCCAGCACAACAGTGAGATAATTCATTTAGTAATAATGTCTGAAAGGCCTATCATGTTTGACTCATCTTAAGTTTACAGCGATAATATTAGGATCAGTGTTGTGTTAATATTACATGAATCTAGCTTGAGGCTATTAGGCTAAAATGAGTTGATTTTTACATTTGACTGTATTTTAAATGAGAACAAAAATTTAGATTTGAATAGAAATGACATTGACATGAATATACCCTACCAAGTTGAGGGTTAGATCTCTACTCATAATCTTTCACAATTTGCAAAGGGGCTGTTATTGCAAATGTTATTTTTCCAATAAAGAGACAGCTCATTAGATCTCATTACCAGTCTGCAGCTGTCGCAGAATATAGATTTCCAACTTGGAGCAATATATCTTTTCTCGAATGCTTTCACTGAAAATGTGGAAAAGATCTATTTCATCGTTAACCTGCAATGACATTATACATGGCTGCACTTGCACCTTCGGCTTTTCTGTGGATCACTTCATAGTTTATTAACTTTAAGTTGAATAATTCAATTTTCTCGAAATGCAATGCCTGCCTCTTCTAAATTTTAAAGAGATTTGAACGTTACATTTTAAAATCCAAATACAAGCATGTTATTTTGCAACTTGAATAATCTTAATAAACAAAATATATCATCCTAGTAAATTATGTGTGCAATAATAAAGATAGAAAAAATGAAAAAGTATAATTTAGTTCTTTCTTTATTCAAAATGCTTGCACTCTACTTGGTCAATCAACAGCAGTTAGAAACAGCTTAAATAATTAGTAATGCTTTTAAAAGTGAGTATTCTAGGAATAGACACAAAATAATACATAATACTGTTATGTCTATTGTATAAAAATAAGTTTTTGGAAAAAGGACAAATCACTGTTTATACAATGATCTCTAGTAAGGATTCCCCGAAGTGAGAAACATGGCTTTAAAGTTGTATAATTTATGAGGTAAAAAGAAAACATATGTCTTTGCAACATTAAGAGAAGAACAAATATTTTAAATATGGACATATAACAAGAGGAATAACTATGCCAAAGACAGAGAAAATATGTTCACTAAAATCATAGAATACAACTTTTTAAACTCAGGGACAAACATACTCATCCATGTATGATCAAACTATTGTAACAATAAATAGGTAAGGCCTCAGAAATCATTTCCTGGATGATATCATCACAAAATACTGAATACATAGAACAAATAAAGTATAATGAAAATGTATTAAGAAAAAAATCAAATCACACAAAAGTTAGACCTATGAGTATAATACCTTGCTTCTCAACAGAAACTTTAAATGTTAGAATTTTAATTTTCATTTAATTTAATATTTTAAATTATTCTATTACTTGGTGGATATGTGTATGTGTATGTATGTATGTATGTGTGTGTGTGTGTTTGTGTATGCATATACACATACACAAACACAAGCCCATATGTGTGTTAGTGCAATTCATGTATCTGTGTGTGTGGTATATATATTTCAGGAGGTGCGGCATGCCACCAAGCACATATGCACTAAAGAATTTAATGGAATTAGTTTTATTCTTGAACCTTTACAAGATTTGAGGTTTGAACTTGGGCTATGTGCTTTATGCAATAAGCATTTTACCTACCTATTCTTTTATTATTCTAAATTTAGACTATAGAAATTAGATGAATTTATAGATACTTGTAGCTGATAAAAGTTAAACTAACATGTGATATATAATTTAGACCTATCTGCTTTAAGCAGTAGGATTGAACTTCTAGTGGAAAATCCTCATGGAACAAACATACAGACTTGAATTGATTCACTCCCAAATGCTCCCAGATTTTAAAGAACTAACATTATGCATCTTAAACTTCACCTTTAAAAAAAAAAGAATGCTTTGAAACACTTTTTCAAAATCTTACCATTACTCTGTGTTGTGGTTTTAATGTGAAACAATCCCATATGGTTTGAACCCATGCTTTTGAACACTTGGTGGATAGTTCATGATCCTGTTTAGGCAGGTTATAGAACCTTCAGGAAATGGAGCTCTGATGTAAACCTTCATTGGTGGTAGATTTTCAGGCTTCATAGCATGGGCCCGTTACCTGTCCTCCTTTTCTGCTGCAAGTTTGTCAATGAAATATTATTCATCAGCATTAAGATAGTTATGCAAGTTTCATATAAATACTGTCATGCTTTCCCCAGTATGGTGGCATGTATACCCTCAAAAACTATAAGCCAAAATAAGCTCATTTTTTCCTAAATTGGTTTCTGTTAGTGTATTCTTTTATAATAATAGAAAAGTAACTAATAATTCTTCTACCTAAATCAGACTAAAAGATATTTAAAAAGAAAAACAAGAAATAAAAAAAACATACCAATTTTCCTTAAGACCATATACCCAAGAAAATAATCAATAAAAATACTTGCAAATGGAATGTCAAAATATATGAAAAGATGATTTACTATGAACAAGATGACTTCAGTGTAGAGATCCAAGGATGTTCAATATCTGAAAATCAATAAATATATTTCATCACAGAAATGCACCAAAGACAAAAATCAAATCAGTATTTTAATACATGCTGGAAAATACTGTCAAAAACATTCCAAAATCCCATCACAATAAATTACAAAAAAAAAGAAGGAAAGAAAGAAAAGAAAAGAAAAGAAAAGAAAAGAAAAGAAAAGAAAAGAAAAGAAAAGAAAAGAAAACCAAACCTCAACAAAACAAAGAACAAAATCCCCAAAGAACAAAAACCAGGGGTAGAGGAAGTACATGTGAACATAGTAATGGATATGTATGACAAATCTATGCTAATTATTATGTAAGTAGAGAAAAACTTCAAGTTGTTGTAATAGATGAAAAACTCGTATGTCCACTTTTCACCCTTATTCCATAATGTACTTATTTACCATATAACTAAGACAAGCAACAGAAATAAAAGAAATATACATGGTAACAGAAGATTTTCATCTATATTTTGTGCATATGATATGATTTCATATATATGACATCCTTAATGCTCCACCAGACAATTGTTAGAGCTAGAAAACAGTTAAAGCAAATTGTCAGGATATCGTTAAAACAGATAAATATCAATAGTCTTTTAATACAAGAAAAATATCTTGAAATCAGGGAAACAATATTGTTCACAATAGTCTTTAAGAATATCCTAGAATAAGCCTAAATGAAGATGCCAATGATTTCTTCAATGGAAACTTTAAAACAGCAGAGACAGTAATTAGACATGAATAAAAACCTCACAAACTTTTGTGCTGGAAATATTTAAATTGTGCAGATAGCCACACTATCAAATATAAGGCAAAGATTCAACACAATTCTAGAGCCATTTACATAGAAATCTAAACTTAAAATTATGGTGAAAATGCAATAGGTCTTTAACAGCTAAAGCAATCTGTAGCAAAATAATAATAATGATGATGATAATGATGTTGATGATAGAATTATTACCATACCTGATTTCAAGTTATACTCTAGAATCACAGTAGAACATATGAATAACAAACAGAGGTAAAAACAAACATGTAGATGATGAAATTAAATAGAGGAGACAAATATAAGCTCACATACCGATAGACAATTGAATATTTATTTATTTGTTATTTATTTGTTTTTTTTTCTTTTATTGGATATTTTCTTTATTTACATTTCAAATGTTATCCTCTTTCCAGGTCTACGCTCTGGAAACCCCATCCCATCCCCCCCTCTATGAGAGTGCTCCCTCACCCACCCACCCACCTTCCTGCCTTTCTGCCCTGGCATTCCCCTACACTGGAGTATTGAACACCGACAGGACCAAGGGCCACTCCTCTCACTGATGTCCAACAAGGCCATCATCTGCCACATATGCGGCTGGAACCATGGGTCCCTTCATGTGTACACTTTGGTTGGTGGTCCAGTCCCAGGGAGCTCTGGAGGATTTGGCTGGTTGACATTGTTGCTCTCCCCATGGGCTGCAAAGCCCCTCAGCTCCTTCAGTCCCTCCTCCAACTCCTCCAACTGGGACCCTGCACTCACTCCAATGGTTGACTGCAAGTATCCACCTCTGTATTTGTCAGGCTCTGGCAGAGCCTCTCAGGAGACAGAAATATCATATTCTTGTCAGCAAGCAATTCCTGGCATCTGTAATTGCGTCCGGGTTTGGTGACTGTATATGGGATGGATCCCCAGGTGGGACAGTCTCTGGATGGCCTTTCTTTCAGTCTCTACTCTACACTCAGTCTCTATATTTCCACCTGTGAGTATTTTGTTCCCCCTTCTAATAAAGATGCCAAAAATACACATTTAAGAAACTGCATCCCCTAAAGGTACAGGTAGACATTAATTTGGTTTGTTGTTACAAGAAGGAGATAGGCTAAAGATATCACATATTCTGAACATAGGTCTAGAGAATTTTAACTTAAACTAAGGTGGAAGCATACTCCATAATGACTAACCCTATGCAAGAAGATGCTATATATACTGCTGGAGGAGTATTGTAGTTAACAGTCTTACCTGTGAACCATGCAGGTTATGCTCCAACTGTGCAGGCAAAATGTGTCCCATGATACAGTAGTAGCATATCTGTTATGGAAGCAGACAGCTAGTTTTTGGTCAGAATTTCAGCCTAGACCATAGGTGGTAATAGATATTGGGAACAATGAATCAGGTTAAAAAGTAAATGAATTGGATAGTTATAGGACCAAGCAGGAAAAAAATGGTGGAATTATTTTGCAAAATGATTATGATGTACTAATCAAATTGTATTCTCAATAATCATTTCTATACCTATAAATTAGTGCCACTGTCACTTTTGTTCAGAAAAGTTCCTTTTGGCAGTGGGCAATGGTAATTATGGAGAGTGCTAACTAGTCAAATGTTAAGAACTAGTGACTGTGAGCTGCTCAGCTATAAACTGAACATTATTTCACCTACTCCCAATGTCAAGCCACATCATGAAATCCATTATAGAATCAATGTAATAGAAGGAGGCTGGCATGAAGTGTCTTTCAGGTATGATATGGCCCTAATATTCTTGAATTCATAGTAACTATAGTTGTCTTTGCAAGACCTGTTCAAGATTAGGCCTGGGAATATCTTGTCATGGAAGAAGAAAAGACTACTGAGGCTCAGAACCTCTTTGACAATCTACAATCAATTAATGGTATCTAGAGGCGAGGGGGGTCCTAAGAACTTATCCCTCCTTAATGATGTTTAGGCAACTAATGACTTGGATGGGAGAGAAACACTGTCAGTGGTATAGCACATAGAAACATGTCATACTCCTGAAAGCACCATAAAAAAAAATTCAGTGGGTCACACACATGCACAAAATTCAAAACAAAAGACAAACAACAAAAAAGTAGGTGGTAGAATAGTTGGAAAGAGAAAGAGAAGAGTATGAGTGTTTAACAGGAGTGAGTACATTCCAAAATATTTTATGTGTGAAAATATCATGATGAAACCCATTATTCAATACTGTTAATGCATGCTATTTTAAACTCTAATATTTCCTTATCTTGAAATCTTTGTATATATTAAAGATTTTTTAAAACAATGTATATTTAAATTGTTCTTTATTGTATACTAAAAATAGGTTTTCATTTGTTCAAAAGTACTTTATTGTATGCAATAGTTCTTTTTTATAATATTTGATACTTTATCTGTTAAGAAATGAATGTGTATGCAGCACACTTCAGCTAAGTAACGATCATGGTATTTTAAGAGGATAGGAATAAAAAAGTTCAAAACTCGTATAAAAGCTATTGCATAAAGGAGACAATAATATATTGCAAATGAAAATTATATTATAAAATAGATGAAGACACTAATACACTGCAAATGTAAGTTATATTATAAAATATAAACATATTATAAAATAAATAAAATAGTTATACTAAAAATAACAATCCATTATTTGTTTCAAGTATTAATAATGCTCACCTTCTAAAGTATAGGCATTCCACAATGAGTTGATAGGTAAATAATAATAAATATGTGAGGTAGATTTCTAAATATGTGTGTGTGTGTGTGTGTGTGTTATATATATATATATATATATATATACATATATATATATAATGTATATTATATGACATATACAATATAACAAATATAGTATATTATATTGGTATACAATTATATATATGTTTATATAATATACTATATATAAAATTATACAGATAGATGATAGGCAGATAGATTATAGGCAGATGATAGAAACATAAATGAAATACATAGTTGACAGATTTTTATGTGTATATATATATATATATATATATATATTATTATATATATGATACATACATTTAGATTGTTGATATATATATATATAGACATTAATACATAGTTGATATATAAATAGTTGGAAAGATATGATATATGGATAAGTGATGATGATGATGATAGTGATACTTAGATACATATTTATATAGATACAAAAATAAATAAATAAACACTTAGATGGTAGACAAAAAGATGAAATATATGGATACAGTTATAAAGATGTAGATAAGGAAAGAGAAATACAATAAAAGGGAAAGAAAAACAAAATAAGAATGAAATAAAACTGAAAACAGCTATTTTATTATTAAAGTTCTTATATTTATTTAAAAATATATAAGACATATGAACTAAATAAATAATAAAATTATTTTTAATTTATTCGTACTATTCATTGTTAATCTTTTTATATACCTTAGAATTTTTAAGATATTAATATACCCACAGTGTTTTACTATATAAAGTATAAGTTGATGGCAATTTTTTCCTATAATTCTTACTTTTGAAAGTAAATATTTGTTGTTATTAGACTCCTATCAATTGTATTCCTTTAAATGACTTTCTGGATTCTTTTATCCAAGTTGATTATCACTTTTTCTTCTTAGACATCTTAAATTTGTACTATGTATTTATGTTGGTAGTTAAGTTTGTGTTTTTCTGTCTGTATGTATGCATATGTGTACATGAATGTCAGAGGAAAACATGTGGGAGGCATTTCTCTTCTTCCTCAATGTGCTTTCTGGACAATGAATACAGTTTAAGAGTATAATATGGTACTTTTGCAGTCATCAATGTTGGACCAAGATCTAGCATGGGAAAGTGAGGACAAGTGCTTTAAACTATCATTTTCTATAGCTATGCTTTCAATTTGTTTTATTTTAAAAAGATTTATTTGTGTGATATACTGTGTGAAATTGTCTCTCTGTCCTTCCTCATCTACCTAAGTCATTCTCTGACTGGCTTTAATAAAACACTAATGGATAGTTAGCTGCATAGTAAGTGGAAGGTGGCACTTCTTGTGAGGCAGAAAGAAACTCTGGGTAGGAGAAGAAGGAAGGCTCTTTCAAGAGGAGAAATGGGAGGAGAATGACATGATCACAGTCCTGGAAGGTATAGTTAGTCAGTTGAGTCGAACAGGGCTAGGAGGACAAGTTGACTTAGATAAGCGAGTTGAGAATCTGCCCAGCTAAGGTTTACATCTTTGAAATATTAAAAAGTTTCTGTGTGCTTATTAGGAGAAAATTTGGTTAAGGAATGATTTCTACTGTATTAATTTCCAGCAATAATTAATATATATAGAATATTAATGATATTTAATTTATGTTTATTTTATGTTGAGATATTTTGTCAGTGATATATTTTTCAAAGCTTGCAACATAAAAACATGAATAATATATCATGAAGACTACTGATATTGACAGTAAACATTTCACAACAAATATTTACTCCTCTCATGTCATTGATTTTGTCATCATTAGAATGAACTTAATAACATATATACTGCTTTTATATAACATGATGGGCAAGGCAAGTTAAGAAGGAAGACTTTGTTTGGGCATATGTTGCAGGAGAAATAAATTTCCCCAATGGTGTAGTAAAAGCATGTTGGTAAGAGAAGGAAGCTGAGAGCAAACATATTAAACCATAAACACAAAGCAGAAAAATTGAAGTGAGAGTAGGGTGGGTCCTAAAAGACATGATCAGGGACAACTCCTAAACCACCCTAAACAATACCACTAAATGTGAATGAAATACTCAAATGCTAAGACTAAGTGGAACATCTTATTCAAATCAACACATGCATCTACTGGTTACCATAGTCTATAGGCCCTATCATAATGAAAAATGCATTTAGTTCAATTCCAAAAGTCCCAATCGTCTTTCATAGTCACAACACTATATTAAAGCCCAAAATCTCTTCTCGGAATCCAAGAAATCTTTTCATTATAACCCCTGTAACAGTAAAAAAGCAAATGATATACTTCCAATAAATAATGGCATAGAATATACGTTACCATTCCTCAAAGGGAGTAAGGAAGGGATAACAGTGAAATGGATCAAAGCTAGATTAAAACCAAGCAAGGCGATGAAAAAATCCTAAAGCTCCATGTCAGGCATTCAAGGATCTAGATTGCTCTGCCCTTTCTGTTTTGCTGTCTGAAACACATGCCTCTCTATTGATATGGATCCACTCCCTAGATTCATCTCTTCTTGGCAAATATTCCACAAATATTTCATCTTAAACATCTCCTTCAACCAAGGAATTGCTTTCACAGATTTACACAGTGGCCTCTTAGGGTTTCTTGCCCTGTCGTACATAATCTTAACAAAGGCACTCCACTGAACTAATTGCCTGGCTTCCATAGTTTTATGAAAGCAGAGGATGATTCTCTAACCCTTTTAATTTCACATCCTCCATGATTCAAAAGACATCAAAACTATACTGGCAAGTTTTGCTACCAGCTTGTGATAAACCTAGCTGCTTCAAACTGCATCAGCGGCAACTTTTCAGTGCAGTTACTTTCCAAGAACAAAAAGTGTCATATGTTCCTTTTTACATATTTGAACTTTATTGAGTATGATCTCTCCTCCCAGGGCACATTTTCCTTTTTCCAATGTATATCTGGTCTCTCTTTAAAGGCTCCGACTTCCTTACCAATTGAAGCTTGTCTTCTAGCACAAACAGTGGCTTTAACATTAAACTTGCCAATTTCTCTTTCTTCTCCTTATCTGTTCGTTTCCATTGCAGACATATGTTACTGTGATGATTAATAACCATGCAGCATAATCTACATTGAATTGTCTTTGCATCTCCTCTGTCAAAGCAATTAATTATTCTATTACCTTTAAACTTATACTCAGGCAAGTTGTTACGATATGGACAGAAAAAAAATCATATTTTGCCAAAACATTACAGGATTTGTCTCTAGCTTAGTTGTTAACATTGTTTCTTTCTGGAAACTCTTGACAGAGACCTCCAAAGCTCAGCTGGTTCTGTTACTATCTTTTTTTTCCTTAATTATCCCCTTTCCCCATTTCTACCTCCAGAACCCCCTATCCCATTTCCCTTCCTCCTGCTTCTATGAGGATATGCCCCCACTCACCTACCACTTCCACTCCCCACACTCGAATTCCCCACACTGGGCATCCAGCCTTCATGGACCTGTTACTGTCTTTTAATCTCCTACTGTGATAATCAATTACATATTCTACTTAACTATTTAGTCAATTTCTGAATCCAAAATCACAAAGTCTTCCACATGATTTCAACAATATGCATAGCCACAAGAGCCTATTTGCTGGTGCCAACTTCTGTTTGAGCTACATTTTTTGTTGCTGTGATTGATACCGTGACCAAGGTCAGTTATAGAAAGTCAGTTTATTTGGATTTATGATGCCAGAAGAATAAGAATCCACTATGGTAGAGAAAAGACATAGCAGCAAGGGATAGAAGTTGAGGAAGTTAAAGATAAAACAGAGAAAGCAAACTTGTAATAGATGAGGTCGTAAGCTCTAAAAGCTCCACTACAAGTGATGGACTTCCTCTTGCAATACTCCTAAGTTGTCACTAACAGTGCCACCAACTTGGGAAATTCCTAAGCATATTGTCTGTGGGTTGCCATTCGATATCTACAAATCACTGTGTTGTATGAAACTGAAACTGTCAGTTAACATCAACAGAAAAATTAAAATATTAGTATTAGTACTTTTAAGTCAAGAAAATCTGGTAGTGATATTAACCCAGTGTTGGAACTACTATTTTAACAGTTGCAGATGGACCCACAAGGGAAAAGAGAAAGTCAACACATGATTTCTGGTGGATCTCTATCACTTCTCTGAGATACAGTGTTATACTAGTTTATTTTTGATAAACATCTCTAGTAACAAATAGTTAAATGGAAATTTGGAAATACTCTGTAAATTGTGTATCCATTTCTATGTGTTCTAGGTCACATTTTCTAAAACAGCATTATAGTTAATAAATTAACATGAATCATAATCATTAGAATCAGGCCACCATGCACTTTTGACATCTGTTCCTGGAAAAATAAGTTTAGCCTGTTCATTTTCATTTGAAGGACAGTGTTGGGTTTTGTGCAATGAATAATGTAAATTTCAGTCTCACAGCTCTCTTTGTCTTCATGAATGAAAAGAGAACACCTATAAAATTTTAAAGATAGTTTTTCTAGTGAATATTAATCTACTTGGATATAGTATATTTGGATATTTTTAATCTTTGTTCATGTAATTTTCTGGAAAATATTCCCTCATATTTGTCAAGTAGAAAGTTCACACTATGTTTTGTTATATCTGTAAGTCACTTACCTTAGGTGTTATAATCAAGGTGTTGATGAATGTTATATGTGTTGGTTTGAAAGAGACATCCTCCATAGACTTGAACATTTGCATAGTGGATACCAAGCGGGTGGTACTGTCAGTAGCAATTCAGAGGGTGTGGCCAGAAGAAGTATTTCACTGCAGAGGCTTTTGGAGTTTAGGCTTCATCCTCTTATAAGGATGCTCTCTGCTTTAACCTATCATTTCCTCAACTTACCTTGTTTACCTGTTCTAACCACATGGATGCTAACCATTTTCAGTAATTGGTTGATCAGAAATTATTTAGTAACATTTTAGAATTGTTTAATGAAACTGAGAAAACTGTATCTTCTCTCTCTCTCTTTTTTTTTTTTTTTTTCTAAACATCAGTCGTTTCTCACATTTTTTGCACAGTACAGCTTTGGAAAAAAAAAAAGTTTCCTTATAGTAATCATAACAAAGCTTAAGGCATGACTACATGGAAATTCCTTTGCAAAATACATGTTTTTTACAAAATACATTGGATCTCTTCCATAAGAATAGGTTTTATTGACTGAAAAACAATATTCAAGAGTTGGATTAACATAATCGTCTGGGGTATTCAAATCAAGCCTGCCTGGCCCAGTGGATAGCAAAAGATCACCAGAAAATTAACAAAATCCACTCCCAGCCTTCTCGTTGGAAAATCCATTTAAATCCCTTCTGGTGAAGAGAAAAACCTGTGAGTTAACATTACTGGTTTCTCTAGTGTCATCTGTGAGCACAAGGATCTTGTGGACTCTTCTGCATGTAGATGTCCAACATAGAGTTTAATCTTTCACAGTCTTATGTTCTCTGCTCCTTGATGATTTCTCTCTGTCTCTCTTTGTCTCTGTCTCTCTGTGTGTGTGTGTGTGTGTGTGTGTGTGTGTGTGTGTGTGTGTGTTAATCACCAGATACTACAAATAATCCCCTCTTTGATAATAGCTGAGAGTTGGGTTATTCCATGGGTGTAAAGCTGAATCCTTAATAGTCAGTTCAATTGTTATGAAATATAATATGGTAAGGCGTTACCATCGGTGGTAGTTATACCATGCAACAGATCTGAGGTAAAAGTGGTTGACTGTGGAAGGTGAGAGGAGTTAGAAACTGGCAAAGAGGTAGAGGTTGATGAGTGGCCATGGAGACAGGCAGACAGACTGTCACAGAGCCAAGAGGGAAGGCAAATCATGGCAAAGAAGAAAAAGAAGGTGCATGTGCTGAGAAAAAAGAGAGAGGAAACACCAGGAACTGAGAGAGACCTGAGGCCAAAGAGACGATCTAGGGTGGCTTATGCATGCGACACTTATCTAAGTAGGACCATTAAAGAAAAAGAGAAGAACCAGGAATCTATCACGTGCCCAAATAGCAGTCAATTTTTTCCTAATTTTATGACTTCTTCCATCTGAAGTAGAATTAGCTGTTAATTTTGTTTTTTCTGAGACTTTGTCTTCTGTCTTTGCCAGATGCTCATTTCTTTGTCAAACATAGAGAATGAGTTGGAGAATATTCTAAATGGCCATTACAATCTCTCCCTAGCGATTTGAGAAGACCTCCACTCAAGCTTATACTGCCAGACAAACTCACCAAGAACTCAGAAGTGGTGCAGACCCTTAAGCATTTTGAGGGCCTATTTTGAGAGAGGGAACATTTCCAATCTATAACCTCAGTCAGTTCCCTCTTCCACCAGGAACAAGTAGAATAAGGAATTGGGTTCCAAAGAACTGACTGCTATGATTTCATAAGGCTGGATAGGGATTTTTCCTACCAGAACCAGCGAAGTTGGTTTACCCTACAACTTAAAAAACTAAAAAAAATAAAATAAAACAAATAAACAAAAACCACTGGAAATCAGGCTCCAAGAAGTGAATAATTTTCCCAAGGAGAAACAATGAGAAAGAACAGATTACTCACTTGAAAGTTAGATGGAAAAGGTCGGTCACACTGTTGATTGATCATTTCCCCATCAAATTCTTGGCTCTTGTGTCTTTGAATTATTAACAGCTAAGTGGAGGCACCTGGACGGTAAAGTTCTTGCAAGCAGAGAAGACTTGTTCAGCTTTTGCATTGGTTAGGGTTTTACTGCTGTGAACAGACAGCAAGTCCAAGACAGCTCTTATAAGGACAAATTTAACTGGGGGCAGGCTTACAGGTTCCAAGATTCAGTCCAGTATCAAGGCAGGAGCGTGACAACATCAAGGCAGGCATGATGCAGGAGGAGCTGAGAGTTCTACATCTTCATCTGAGGGCTGCTAGGAGAATACTGCTTCCAAGCAGCTAGAATGTGTCATATTTCCCCATACTCACAGTGATACACCTACTCCAACAGGGCCACATCTCTAATAGTGTCACTCCCTGGGCTGGGCACATAAAAACCATCACAGCTTTCTTTCTTTCTTCCTTCCTTTCCTTCTTTCCTTTCTCTTCTCTTTTCTTTCATTATTTTCCTGTTTCTTTTTTATGAGCTATGCTAGCATGTAGGAAAAAACAGGTTAAGTTTCTAAAGTCAAGATAATGGTGGTCCTAAACTTGTTTAAGTTCAATCTAGTTAAGGGTGGAAAATTCAAATAGACACAAGTACAAGTGATCTCAGAGGGAACGTTCTATTTCTGTATAGAAAAGCTTCAATTGTTGCTGGTACCCATGAGGGACATTGGGTGTTAAGCATCCATATGCATACCTTTAGGGTTATGGGTGAAATGTTCCCTCCCACCTATACCCCTACCTATCTGCCGGATCCTAACCCCTGCATCTTTAACACGTATTAAACTTTCTGCTGGCCTTGCATAAGACATGGGCTCTGAGGACCCACAAATGATCGAAGGGTGGGGAGAAAAGTGACTGTGGGAGTGCTATTGTGGAGCCATCAGTTGATGTCAGGGATAGAAGACTTTCCTAAACAGGCACAAGGCCCTAAGTTCCATGCCCTGTGTTGTGATAATCAACACATGAAAGGTTTTAATATTTTTACAAGCCAATGGGACTGCCTGAGAGGGAGGAAACAGAGGATGTGGAACTCCCACATGGCATACCACAACTATTTAACCAATTAATGACTAAATCAGGGTAGGGAATCTCCACAATGGTGAGGAGATCTTCTGCATGGCTTGAGAGTGGTTTCTTCCTGAATTAAGTTTAAAGGGTGTTGCAGGCTTCTGTATTTCCTAAGCACCTCCCAATTTCTACCAAGTGTGGTCAATAAAAGAATCACTCTTGGGGAATCCCCCAGAAGCAACAGTAGGACAAATTATGTCCAGCAGAAACCACTCAGGTCTACAGGATCAGGAGATCAAGTAGCTATGAACTGGGGTTCTGAAGTCAGACTGCACGTCTAAGCACAGTGTGGGTTCTCCTTCAGGTTCATACTTATGGTCAAGAAGTGATTATAGCATCTATTTCACTGCTGCCCTTTCTCCACTCTGATTTTGCAACTGGAGATAAGATAGGATAGTGTGACACAAGGGACAAATCTGTGAGGGAGAACTAACCCTGTTGTTAGCTGTTGTTGAAGATGAGCTGGTAGTCCTAAGGGCTTCTCTGAGATTTATGTGAATGACTAACACTGGGAGAAGTTCTGATTTGGGAAGTAAATATGTCCCAGAGTGAGGAAAAACACATTTTGGACTCTTGATTCGTGTCTACTGGGTTCTCTCTACTACACCCTTTTTCATGTATACAGTGAACTTATGGACACAGTCTACCTGTTTCATTTCTTCATCTGGCTTTGTTTCAGGTCAGTGAACTTGGATGTGTTACTAATCAATAGACTGGGCATATAAAACTCACAAACCAGAGTTCATTTATTGGGCTCCCAGCCTTAGGGACCCCTCACTTATAACAGTGGAAAAGCTTTTATTTTGCTCTCTATGGAACTCAGGATTTTGTTTTCCCTGGAGATTTTATTTTTTGTTATCCTAGAGAATGAACTCACCATGCTGTAAACTGTAATTAGTGGCCCCTTTACATTAAACATAGTATCTAATTATTTGTGGTTTTAACTATTTGTCCTGTGCCATACTATAAATCTAATCTTAAGTTAATGTTTTTTTTCTACTTTGACATTTCTTTTCCTAAACTATAGACATATTAGTTTTGTAGACAATTTTGTCTATGTTATAAATATAAAATCTAAAATAATATATAAATCATAATCTCATGTGTATTTGTATGCAGAAAGACCTATGAGAGGCCTAGGGTTTTCATTTGAATTTCTTTTCCCATGGATGCATCTTGCAGCATTTAACTCACAAATCCATAATGTCTGAAAACGCTAAGCTATGTCATATCATATATGTAAGTAGTCAATTGATTGTCTTACCATATATCTTCTACTTCATATTTGCAAAGTGACTATTGCTTCCTGAAATAAGTCTCTCTGGCCATCATTTAACAGGCAGATTGCTTTCCACAAGTGACTTAAACAACAAAATTGAAAGAGTGTACAGTATGCAACCTCTTTTATACGACCTATATACAAAGCCTTTGTGAAAGGTCTATAGCCCTAATTTTTAGTAACTTTTTAATTTTTGCTCTAAAATGACTCTCTGTTCTTCCTTTGTTCATTATTACACAGAATTAATTGATTGCTAATATCAATCAATTAAGCACAGTATGGTCTCCTATGGTCCACATCCCAATTAGGAATGATCAAAACAATGCTGGCTGTGAGTGATGCCAAATAAACCATTAGCTATTGATTGTTTCAGTTAACAACTCTGCTGAAATATGTTACTGGTCTTAAAATGACCTTCTAATATTGTACTTTTTTTATATGTCTTCTTTTCAATGCTCATGCAATTTTAATATACCTTACATAGATATTTGCAGACAATTAAAGTCAAATAATAAGATAACTCTTAAAATACAATATTAAAATGTTCAAACTTGGAAATGCTTTGAAGATAAGTACATACATGAAAAGTATCTAGATGAAAAAAATGAGAATAGATTCTAATCCAAATTATTCTTTTCCACTTAATGTAATGAAATAGCACAATTTTTTATGAAGCAAACATCTTCAATTAAATGTTCTTGTTCAAACCACATACTAATTAAACAAATTACAAAACCTTAACTTGTTAGATTTAGAAAGCCGTATGAAAAAAATGTGAATCTGATGTTGCTTTTATTTCCTCAAAGTCATGAGAGGTATACCTTACCTGTGGGAATACAGAGCTTTAGCTGAGACCAGAGCATTTTCTTCTGTGTTCTCTCTATCCATAGTTCTAGGCCTGGAAGCTTGACACCTCCAGACAATCTTCCAGCCTCAGTCTGCCAACCTGGACCTAGAAAGTTTTAGCTTCTGAGACTTATTGTTGAATAAGCTTACCCTTTCTGAACTCTGGATGGCTGGTTCAACTCAGCGCTTCTGGATCAAAACTTTTCTCCAAGGTGACTAATTAAAATTGGTTTCTCTAGGCTTCTGCCTGAATTGCTCTGCTTGAGAAAACAACAAACAAACAAACAAACAAACAAACAAACAAAAAACTGCCTCTGAATTCCATGAAATGAACAGCACTTGCTGGACTGAATTTATAAACTGAATGCAACTGCAATGAACTCACTTAAATCTCTCTCTCTCTCTCTCTCTCTCTCTCTCTCTCTCTCTCTCTCTCTCTCTTCTCTTCTCTGTCTTCTCTGTCTGTCTCTGCTCCTCCCTCCCTCCCCCCTCTGTGTGTGTGTGTGTATGTGTGTGTGTGTACTACTCTGTCTTTTATATTATTATTTATTTATTATTTACTTACTATTGTCATTATTTTACTATTCACTTTACTTCCCCCACACTGATCCCCTCCCAGTCAAACCCTCCCACTATCTGTACTCATCTCCATTCTCCTCTGAGTGGGTGGGAATCCCTTGGTATTCCTCCACTCTGGCATTTCAAGTCTTTGCATTGCTAGGTTCGTCCTTTCCTACTGAGGACAGACAGGGCAGCCCAAATAGAAGAACATATCCTAGGTACAGGCAACAGCTTTTGGGATAGCCTCCATTCCAGTTGTTAGGGACCATGAAGAACAAGTTACACATCTGGTACATATAGTACATATGTGCACTTCCCTCTTAATTTACCCCTCTTTCTAGTCTACTCTTGTGAGTTTTGCACATACCTCATCTGAGTCATTCTGTCAAATCTTTTCCTGATTTGTTACATTTTCTGCTCCTCATTTAGATGTCATTTTCAAACATGGTTATTTCCTTCTGCAAACTAAATATTATGTTTTATTAAAAGAAGGAGAAGGAGAAGGAGAAGGAGAAGGAGAAGGAGAAGGAGAAGGAGAAGGAGAAGGAGAAGGAGAAGAACTTACTGGATTAAAAACAGTTACAAAACATTAATTTCATTTGTCACAGATAGAAAGTTGTGAAAATTTAAATTCATATTTGTAATTTTGAGTAAACTATTTTCTCTTCTCTTCTCATTCACTCATTTTTTTCTTTCCCTTCTGTTCCATCCCTTCCATTCCTACTTTCTTTCCTCCCTGCAGTCCCTGGAGAAGCCACCCTTCATCCCTCATCAACCTCCCTTTCTTCTCTCCACCCCTTTCTCTGGTCATAGTTTTACAACCAAAGACAAGTTAGAAGAGAGAGTGTTTATTTGGATCGCAGTTTATTCTGCAGTCTATCATTGTGAGAAAACCAAGCAAGAACGTGAAGCAGCTAGTCATGTCTGCACTCAAGAACCAGTCACTTCCACATTCCAGGTTCTACTGTCTGGTGATAGAGTCTGTGAAAGTGAGATGAGTCTTCTCACATCAATAAACAATAAAAAAGGAAAGAAATCCAGGAGTCCTTTTCTCATATGATCACAGGCTAAGTTTATCCAAATAATTCCACAGAGAAAATCTTTCAGGTGGTTCAAAGCTGTGTAAAGTCAATAAGTTTAAAAGAATAAAAAAATCCCACCTCCTTCCCCCACCCCCATCACTCTTCCCTATCTGTCCTCCCATCTTCTTCTCTATTTACTCATTGCATGTCCTTCCATCTCTCCTCCATGTTCTCATTCAATTCCTTCCCACTCTATATCTTTGTTCTCCTTTGCCCCTTCCTCTCATTCTTCCCATTACCTTTCCTTCTTCTACCTTTCATTGCCCTCTCATCCTTCCTCTCTTCCCTTCTCTTCCTGCTGACTTCTCACCTCCTCTTCTCCTAGTTTACCCTCTCCCTTTGCATCTCCTCCATTCCTTGTGTTTATACCCCTTTCTGTCCCCCTTCCACTCCATCTCCCTCCCTCTCTTTCCCCAGTATTAGAAGCCTGGTATAAAAGTGACCAGATTTTATGCCAAAAGGAAGAATCTAATGGTTTTCAGTTTTGAAATATGTGAAACACATTAGCCGTGATACTAAAGATTTGATATATGTTTGCATGGAACTTTAAAAGTATGCCTGCCTATGAGAATCTCTATTTTAAAAAGCTTTTAAAATAGCTTTTAAATAGTAAAATATTTTTAAAATAGTAAAAATTTGACTCATCTAATTGAATTTCATGATATAATATTTATTAGCAAATTTCTTTCTTAACATCTGGTATATTTGATAATTTACTTTTATACAGTCTCTTATTTTTTTAAAAAAAATCTATAAACCCTTCCCACCTTGAATTGCGCATATACATTTTTGTCATCTGAATTTCACAGCCTTTAAGTAAATATTTTCTACTGATAACTCTATCATAGTATTATCACTCTGCTAGGTAATAAATAAATCTACCTTGTGATTTATTTATTCCTTTTCTTGTTCATGACTTCCTCTACTTAGTTCTTTCTACAGATTTGTTGCCTGGAAAGCCAAATCCATTGTCCTCCTCCATAGCAGTTTGGCTTGGTCATAATCTCCTTGGTATTTGGTTCCTACTCTAATTCTGTTGATTCTAAGGACCTTTTCTTATTTATGTTTTTTACGTTGTTTGAGAATTTTATACCTGTGTATACCATATAGTATCTTGATCAAATTTAACTCCATGCCCCTTAATTTTTCCCCTGCTTGTCAGACACTTTTTTTTTCCCTAATATCATGTGCTTTTTAAAGACCGCAATGATTCCACTTAGTACTGTTTGCATGTGGACAGGTAACAGATGTATGGCTATCTACTTGAATATGAGGAGCCTCTGAAGATCCAAATCTTTGGAGAAAACTGATTCTGCCCCAGCAGCCATCAATTAAAACTAGCTGCTCAACTAGCAGTGGGACTTTATAAGACTCACCTACATTGATGCTGGACTTTTTGATGGCTTGATCTTGTGCAAGTCTTGTGCATATAACCACAAGCAACTGTTCTACTATGTCCTACAAGTTTGTTTGTTTGTTTCTTTGATTTTGTCACAGACATCCACTCTACCTCAGTCTTACAACCTTCCCACCCCCTTCTCTAGGATAATCTTAGTTCCTCAGAGGATGCAGGTATGCTATAGATGTTTGGTTTAAAGGGTAGCACTGTGCAGTCTCTTATTTCCTGCACTTGACAAGCTGTGAACATCCATATTAATTATAATCTACCGGAAAAAGAAGCTTCTTTGAAGAAGCTTGGGAGATACAACAATAAAATAATTTGAATTTGAGAATAAAAGATTTCTTACTTTTTAAAATATGTTACTCAATTATTCTAATCTTTTAAAATGGGGAAATATATATTATATACCTTTATACTAACTTCTGGTAATTTAATTTGTAACAACATACTGATTATTTTGTAATTTAAAATAACTAACATGGCTATCAGTGGTGGCTAACTGTATCATGAAAAACTATTTTCAGTAAAATCTAAATCTCTTTCCTTTTCTCATATATATATATATATGAGAAATACACACACATATTACTATTTACACATATATGAGTCATATATCTATATGAATATATGACTATGGTATTGACTATATACATGCTTATATATGTGTACATACACACACACACACACACACACACACACACACACACTTCTCCATTCCTCCACTCTTCTCTTTCGTTTCCTTCTATATATTTTGTTTCTTCCAAGAATAACGTTACTTTAAATGCTACAACTTGCATGATTACAACTAATAATTTAGAATTTGTTGTTAATACCTTTTTTGCCATAGGCATCTACATTCCTCCCTTCTTCTGAAAATAATAATCAAATAATTTATGGATATAATTTCAGGAGTAACTTGAAGAAATGCAAGATTAGGAGTGGATATTATTTAAACTAAAACACTTTAAGTCTAAAGCTTAAAAAATAATTCTTAAGGACACTTATTTATCAAATGTTAGGATACATGAACACTTATATGGAAATTAAACTAGTTTCAAATACATTAAATCTATTAAAAATGTTTTTGTCATGTCATGGGCCTCCCAGAGCCATCCAACTTATATACTAATTATTTTTTTCTTGGCTACATGCTGTTTTAATTACATTCATTATTTCTGCCATTCTGCAAATCTTATGCATGGAAGTGTTGGTGGCCTGGTGCATAACCATTGCGTTTCCCCTGCTGTGTTAATGGCTTAAGTCCAAGCTGAGGTGCAAATGAAATGAGTTCAGAAGCCTAAATTTGGCCCCCAGTTAATTTGCTTCACAGACCTTATTTTTGTTTTGTTTTTTTTTTTTTTTTTTCTTCTGATAAGCTGGCTCAGTTACAAACCTGTGATCATAAAGAACCCAAAAGTTAGAATAAAATTTGTGACCATTTATTCTTACTTATTATCTTAACTTTTCAGTAGAAAGGACCAAGAGAAGAAAGAAAAACAAACAAACAAACAAACAAACAAAAGAGTAACAAAATGTATCATGAATTTTTTCCATTTTTGAAAGAAAAAATTTCAATGAAGTTTTTCACCTATGTTTTATTTAAAAAAAAAAAATTAATCTTTGAGCCAGTAAGAGAAATCAGTAGGTTGTACTTGTCACCAAGCTGGATTACCTGAATTTAACTTCTGGTCCCCACATGGTAGTGGATGGAGAAAATTACTAGTTATTCTGCGGCTTCCATGTGCTTGCATATCCAGAGTAAGGATCTACACACACACACACAAACACACACACAGACACACACACACACACACACACACACACACACACACATCACATCACATCACATATAAAACATAAGTAAAGGTAAAAATAATTTTGACACTTCTATTTAATTAAAATGTATTCTAAAGAAAAGCTTGCTGGTACTACTTAGAGAGAACAATGTCCTCTTTGTGCAGTGTTGTACTTCTCTGTGATACATCTTTTTATCTCCCATGGGACAGTGGAGTTCCTTCATCACAAATGCCCATAACCATGTGAAGAGGGCAAAGCACCTCTGTGGGAATCATTAAACTTAACAAAAATAAATAATATTCAAAGAGTAAACTTGGAGTGTTTTATCAGTGCATTACTAACAGACTCCATAAAAATTACAATATCTGCTAAACTTCATATTAGCTCATTTAATAATTATAAAGTAATTAAGTATAAATTTCATGGCATTCAAAGTTGGCATCCTTTTTGTTTTGTTTTACTGCTTTATGAAAAATTCAGTCATAAACAGCTTCTATACACAAATTACCTATTTAGAGATTTAGTTTTAACACTATCAAGGCTATTCCCTAATTTTGTCTGATAGGTAGGTAAAGGAAAGTCAATAATTCCCATTGTATTAATGGAGATCAGAAAGCACATGAATGCTAATGATTTGCCTAAAGCCATGTGCCTGTCTGTGGAAATTCTGGCATGACTTTGGAATAGTGAGGCTCTAGTGCAGACAACAGCTATTCGAATCCTGCAGCAATGGCAGAAGTAGTTGAGACTGATGATGCAATGAAAATCAACTGAAGTGAGAGAGTTTATAGAATACTAATCTATAAACATCGAAATTTAATAAAGCTGACTAGGGGAAAGAATTGTCCACATGCTGCCTGTCATTTGCAGATAAATGGTTTCACAAGAAACAATAAAAAACAGTGATAATATGTATAGATACCACACAAAAGATGACTCACAATGAATGCAAAATGGTACTTGATAATGCCAATTATATCAAGCTGCATAATTATTCTCTGAATATGTATTATTAAAGCAATGCCAGACTTTTTAGAATTTAATATTTAGCAAATTATACTTCATTTTCAACTGCTACCACATTAAATATTTTAAATGGAAAATTTAACTTTAGTATTTAATTTGCGTTTGATTGTGGAGAACATGTATTAAAGTGTTCATTTCTCTATTTTTAGCCTCATATCTGCAATGGTTTATTTCAAATATGAATAGTTCTTACAATATGCTTGTCACAATTAAGAGATATATGATGCTGACATTTTTATGGAACTCAAGACACTAGAAAGGAATAGTTTCAACACTGTATCAAGAAATACTCGCTGAGACATTGTAGCAGTGGCTGGTTTCAGTGCACACAGTTAAGTAAATAAGGCTTAATAAACATAGTGAAGATTGCATAATATGAAAATACAATATTGTTAAATTTTATTTTCTTAAGTATGAATGTATGAATTAAATTCTTCTGTTTTCCTGTAGTATAGAAAAACAAAGATTGCACAATGCCAGAAAACTAAAGTGTTTTTATTTATGATGTTGGTGTGTTATATTTTCTTTCTGCTGTGTTTCTTCAACTCATTAAGTGATGTTTTTATGAAGTCTGACATTAGTAGTGTTATAGTGAAAAAAATCTTGATATTCATCATCAAAGTTGTTGGAACTTGCATGGTAATATAAATATATTGGCTTAAGTAAGTATGCATTTAATAAAGTAACAGTAAATAACAGCATAAAGATCTTACTGAACAGTAAGCCATAAGCTGGCAATGTTTTAAAAGAAAGAGGTAAAGAAAATCAATAACAAAAATCTTTAGCTTCTTAAAATCACAAGAAAAGCAGAATAAACACAGCACATCAAAAACATGGTACCTTGGAAAGCTCAAAGAATATAGGGAATCACTTCTCAGCTTTTAACTATAATCAAATGTAGAATGTAAAAGAGGAGGGAAATTAAAGGATGTTTTTTGAAGAAAAGATAACAGCTATGGGAAAGAGAGTATGAGCTTCATTTGCCTAAAAATTTTACTAGGTAGACTATAGAACTGCTTTAAGAGAAAATCTAGATTCAGACATTCAGTTCCAGAAAGGTTGGTTCACCTGGAGACTTAAATACATAGATCAATAAACTCAGCATGTGTGTGCAAACTTTAGGGTAAATAAAAGCTTCATGGTTCTTGTACCGGACATAAAACATGATATTTAAATGTGTGTTCTATTACATTGTTTGAAGAGTAATTTCATGATAACTCAAGGAAGAACGATGGCATAGATTACTATGAAGTAAATGTAAAATATAGAGTTTAAACTTTCTGGAGTGCTGTTTATTTTTAAAGGACTTCTTAAAAAACAAAAACAAAAACCCACAAATGATTTGAGATTGAATCCAATAAATGTGTAATTCTAGACATGTGGCTGCCTTTCATGTATGAATACTAGTACATGATACTCATAATTTGAGACAGAAGAAAAGCATTCTTTGGAATTTGAGAGAAGTTATTTGAGCCAACATTCTACTTAGATTATTTTCTTATGTTAGTGCAGTCACAATTCTTGCAAAGAAAGCTCAGGGAAGATAAAAATGCTTCCCATTGTCTCTCCATTAGTATTTTCTTACTTTTGAACTGTACCGCAGACAAAGCCAGATCCCACTCAACTGAGAGCAACAACACTTAATAATTTTTGACAATGTGAAACATTCACAAATGCTTAATATATGAGGACTTACTCAAAGGAAGGTTTCTATTTATGCATGTGTGGAATGAACCAGCATGTGATTGTGTGAAAAACACTGTAAAAACAGTGGGGTGGATTCTTTGTGCCATTTTCTTAGACTAAAAATAAAACTTTGTTGACTTTGACTTCTTTGTTTTTTTTTCTTTCACAGCTAGTTATTTATTTATTTATTTATTTATTTATGTATTTATTTTGCTATTCCCATACCTTTCAACAGTACTACTCCCTGGACCAAGCATATATACAAACCATTACTATTTATGTATGTATGTGTATGTGTGTGTGTACATACATATGTATATGTATGTGTATGTGTATGTATATGTATAATATGTTGAAGTAATTATTTAAAATCGGCCGCAGGTCATGCCTAGCTCAGCTGCTGTTTCTCTGCCGGAGGCCACATGCACACCGCAGCTAGAAATGGCCAGCCAGAGACTCCAGCCCTGACACCCATGAGACATCAGCGTGGGAGATGGCTCTGACAATCTTCCACACTGTCTCTGCAAGGCTGGTCATTGCCCAGATCATCCTATCATCCACATGGGCCCAGTAGGAAAATGAGACTCTAATGTTTAAATTATCCAAAAGCTTATAGATTTGGTTAACAAGATGCCCATACAATCAGAAGTGTAACCCAAAACCCAACCTAGATATGCCAACTACCTTTGACTGCTACAGACACATGAACATCCGCCTCCATGTTCCCCTCTCTCTCTTGTTCCTCTCTCCTAGCTCCTCCTCTTCCTTCCCCTCCTCCCTCCTTACTCCTCCTCTTCCTCTCCTTACTCCTCCCACCTTAGCTCCTCCTACATATATTCTCTCTTATGCTGCAGGTTTCTTGCAAATCATGATGTAAGTTTCTCGACTACAGTCCCATGCCATGCCTGTCTGCTTCCTGACAAGATGACCATGGACTAACATTCTAAATCTGAAAGCAAGTTACCAATTAAATGCTTTCTTTTATTAGAGTTACCTTGGTCATGGTGTCTCTTCACAGAAATAGAATAGTAACCATTATTTCATCATTAGAGGAGACCCTTAAAAAAGAATTTGTGCTCTAAAGACTGCACATTTTCCTAAATGGAAACAACATGCGGTACTTCATCTAAAGTCCACACCTTGCCTTCTATGCTGGCTCCACTTTACCCTTCTAGTCAAAAATCCTTCTTGACCACTAGTTTCTTTGTTGTCTCCCTGGGTACTTTTGATTTTTGTTGTTATTGTTGTTACATGTATTCTATGAAACAAGACAAGCTAGCTAATTAACACTACTGGTCACACAGGAGACAATTAATTAAAACTACTATTTATCTTTTTCTTAGTGCTGGTATTGATATAATTTCATGGGCTGGGCTTGTTTTACCAGCTGATACGTTGCCTGAAATTATGTTATATATTTAACCACTACAGCACCTTTCTAATTACATGATAGATATTTGTCAGGTTTTAGTATCTTTACTTCATAGAGAGAGATAATTAACCTGGATTAAATGAGATTAATATTTTATTCTAACTGCTTAACAATTTAATGACTAAAGGAAACAGACTTCCAATTTAACTAAATTAATAATATTAAGGACTGTTTTATATAGAAGACAGGATTATTATATATATGAACACATATGTCCATGTGCAAAATGTATATATTACATATTGATTAAATATTAATGTTTAATTATATAACCCAATTTATTCATTTTAATCTTATTTCCTTCTTATGAAATTATCTTGCTCTATAATCCAATATATTTATTTATTAAAGTAGAGTAAGAACTGGGATTTATCTTCTCTACAGTTTATAAGTCACTTGTCTACACTACAAAACTGTGATTTATAACTGAATTCAAACAAATGGTTGATAAATTTACAGTAAATAATGAGAAAAATGTAAGCAGATATCTTTAGAATCTGATCTTTTAAAAAACTAATGAAAACTGAAAGCATTTTCGAGAAGATATATTTAATATCATAATTATACAGATGACCCTTTAAAGTACAGCTTTTTGTTGATGGTGTGTAACTTTGAAAATGAAAGAAAAACACAGCAAAAATATTGCATCAATAATGAATGTAGGAAGACTATAGACACTAAGTACTGCTTTCTCGGTATCATTGGTATGCAAGTCAGCTTTTTACTACAAAACGGAATAAAATAAGAACCATGGGCACTCTTTTTGAGTGCCACAAATATAAATGATTTTTCTGTGTTTATTTCATTTGAGGAATGTAAGTAATTTTATTTCTCTGACTGAAGTTATGAAATAAGGCCGTCAGCAAGTTATCAGTACTATGTACGTATACAGGGTTTTATAAGCTATTGTTTTCATCACCTTCTATGTACTGTGCTGTTGTAATGCTCCCATTATTTAATAAAGTATCAGTAAAATGAACAGATTTCATAAACATAGATGCCAATTTAAGAAGGTGATTTTTATCTAAGGACAAATAGCTGCAGTGGAAGATGAATAGTGAGCAGACAATCCAACAAAGTCATTGCAAAAATGCAAAGAAAGCATGGGAAGCTCTTAGCACAGTGTCCAGCACTATGGTGTTAGGAAATAATGCTGCATCAAAATTTCATCAATTCCCTTTATGAATTAGTAACGAAGTAAAGTAAACATTGAAACTGAAGTATTCCATTTTAAATTTCTTTGTTTTTGGTTATTGATATATTTTTTTCAACACTAATGGATAATATTAATGAGTGTGCTTGCATAGTTTTTTTTATCTAATTATTTAAAACTTAATCACTAGGACTAACTTAAAACTGAACTCTAATTTTTTAATCTTTTAAATTTTTCGATACAGGGTCTTATGTAAGCAATGCTGGTCTTGAACATATTAGGTAGTCAAGGTCTTGAGTATGTTATTTAGTCAAGTTGACTTTAAATTTCTTGGATTACAGGCATGTACACTATGTCTGGTCCTTTGGGAGGCTGGGATATGAACCCAGGACTTCAACTATGTTAGAAACTCTACTAACTGCTACATCCTTAGCTTTGTAACTAATTTTTGAAATGGAATTAAAATATCTATATCTATATTAGCAACTATATAAGCATTAGTGAAAATTAAATACTATGGTATATTTAAAAAAGAAAAGAAAACATTTCCAGCTAATGATGGAAGAATAGACTTCTTTGATATCATTTGACTAACCATTATATCAATATATAAAGGATGTTTTTCAGGTTTCTTGTATGAATTGTTTTCTATATAATCTAACCAAAACAGTCTTCCAGAATGTAAATATAGGATAACAATTCCCAGTTACTAAGCTTCTCCAGAAAAAACAAAATATCAAGAAGCTTGGTATATGAGCTTGTTAAAATGTAGTAAGTGTGAAGAACCTTTGTCGAGCCTTTGAGACTGAGTCTTTGCTTCTTTAAATAACATCCTCTTCCCTGGCAATGCTCTTGAAGCACTAATGTGCATCATTTACTAGCTCACATTGCTTGTCTATCTTGTAAGTCTTGCTGCACTTTGAAGAATTCTCCCCTGCAACGCCCTTCTCTGACTTGGATCTTCTCCATCATACTAAATTATCCTAAGTTGTAGGAATTTAGGTGCTCCTGTGACACTGGCCAAATGGATAGCTTAAAGGAAACCACATGCTACTAATTGCCATATGCTGTGTTTTAGTTTACTAAGTTATGGCCTCACAGTTCACATCATGAAAACTCATGAGTCCCGATTGCCTGAGGTTGCTTGGCATGAAGAAAAAAGAAAGAAAAGCTTAAAATATCCTTTGGAAAACTCAGTTCAGCACTTTTCTAATAATCCCATATCCTTACACTTAGTCAAACCATTAAATATTTATTTTCATCTACTTTAGCATTTAATTTTCAGCTGCTTTACTTTATTTTATTTTTTTATTTTGTTTTCCCAAAGATGTGGCAATTAATTAGAAAATAATGGAATAGATAATGAAATGGCTAACACATGGAACTCTGTAAGTAACACAGAGCACACATACTGATTAGATTTACAAAGTTCTTTGTGACTTACAAAAGAATCACATGATATGATGATGTTGCCTCTCAAAGTTTTGTTCTGTATGTTAATTATATCTGACAAAAATATTTTTAAAAGGTAGAATATCAAGTAATGATTATATAATCTGTTTCTTTCAGTCTGCCATTGAATTTGCTGGTATTTATATTAAAAAGGGTGCTAATAGTGATTTCTACTAAATTCATTTGCATAAGTTTAATCACCATTATCAGTATCTGTGACCACTGAGAGGAACCAGCAAAGTTTGAATGACCTAAACTAATAGGCATTTATTTTTCACAAGTTTTTTACATTCAAATCATGGAATAGGGCCAATTGCAAGAGCATCCAATGATGAAAATACAAGTTAATACCCATAAAGTTCATTAGAAATTAGGTACAATCCAATCATCAGATACATTATAGTGTTTCTTGTGCTCATGCTCTGACAAATCTCCTGACCCAAAAATAAGTTTATTTTGGCTCTTCCCTTGAGGACATAGTCATGGTAGGAAACTGTGAGGGTAGGAATTTGATCTGTTGTCAAGGCACAGAGAGTGATGAATGCCTATCCTCAGATCATTTTTTTTTTCTTTATATTCAGCCAAACACTCCAGGACATGGAAAAATAGTATTCAAATTTAGGATTTTATTCTTATCATAGTTTACATTTATCTTTAAATTCCTTCCTAAGCATATTTGGAGATATGGTTTCAAGGTGAGCCCAAATTATATGAAGATGGAAATCAAAAGTAAACCTTATGATTTAACCTTATGACAAAAGTAAACCTTTTGTCAACTTGACATAAACAAACACATTACCTTCAAGCCCTAAGCTTCTACTCTTTGCCTGCATTTGTCCATCTCCAACTCACAATGAAAAACAAACAAACACACAAAAAAATATTCAATCCATCTTTAAAGTCTCCACCATCTTTGTTCATTCCAACAGATGGTGATGATTGGTTTTAGTTGTCAATTTGATAGAATCGAGAATCATTTTTGAACATGGCCTCAATGAAAGATTGCCTAGTGCAAGTGGAGTTGAGGCTACAGGCATGTTTGCAGAGGATTGTCTTGATTATGCTTATTGAGGTAGGATATTCTACTCAGACGGGTGGTACCATTTCCTAAGCCGATTATCCTAAACTATGCAATAGTGGAGAAAGTAAGCTGAGTGAAGTCAGGCATTCATTCATTCTCAGCTCAGGATGTGGTGGTTATTGGTTACTCTAAATTCCAGCTGCCTTGATCTTTCTACTGTGGTGCACTATAAGCTAAAATAAACCCTTTCTCTCCCAAATTTCTTTTCGAAACACTTTTTACCAAGCAACGTAAAACCAAGCTAATACAATTTTTTACTGTGAGAGTCTATAAAACAAAAACATTCTGTATTTCCACCAGAAGAATGAGAACATGGCAAGGAATGATCAGATTAAAACAAAACTAAAACACTGAAACCTCCATATCCATGTCTGCTGTGTAGAACTCATGATGAAATTGTCTAGGTTTCAACATTATCTTGATCTTACAGCCATAATATATATATATATATCTCCTGCATTCATGTTTTTATCATTGTGATATCTGGGACAACTATATAATATCAGCTAATATTTGCCTGATGGAATATTCTCAATTGTCATTAAGTTTTAAGAAGGGGTGACTTCTTACATTTGTTTCTACAGAAAAACCAGCAGCTATTATTATTTTATTCTGTGTTAGGAAATGTAATTTTTTATTTTGGTCTTCATCATTAAGTTCAGCTGTTTTCTAAAATATACTTTACTGGATTTCTTTCTTTGTATTTCTCCTAATTAGGGTCTATCAAAGTTCTTGTATTGTAGGTTTGATGTTTTTGTCTTTGTAAGAAAATTGCCAGACAATAAGAGTTCAAATACTGTTCTGTCTTGTTCTTACTTTAATTGAATTACCCATACTTCATGTGGATCTTCTAAATTTTGTCATTATATTTCTGTATATGTTTAAGTATATAAAGCTTTTTCAAGTTTCTGATTTAAAAAAAAAAAAAAAAAGAAATTGTCTAGGTTTCAAAGGCCTTTGGTAATACATTTTTTCCACCTATTCTACTTTCTGCACATATAATCTTGCCTTTTGCTTAATTCCATTCTTATTTTCTTCTGCCAATATCTGATGATGCTGGAATGTCTAACATTCTAAATTCTTCATTGTAACTTAGGTTTCACCTTCACAGCTTCACATAGTGGCCTCTTGGATCCTTTATGAAGGACTGCTAACTCTCTGATATATTTGTGTCTAGAATCCTAGTATAGATTACATGACTCCCTCAATTCTTTATTTTTCACCTCTGTGAGACTACTGTCATTGGGATATTGTCAGCAAGTTCTGCTGCAAGCTTAGGAAGGAACCAGCCTCCCTTATACTATAGTCACACCAATTTCTGTGTGACTACATTTGCTTTTTATGGCTAGATGCCCTCCAGAAACAGAGACCTTTCAATATTTTTCAGTATAGAGTCTTTGTTTTCTAATAGAACTGAAGTTCCACAAAATGAAGTGTCTGATGCATGAGTTTATTCCTCTGAACATCTTTGTTGTGCTAACACAGAGCCAAGATTCTCTTCAAGGGCCCTAATCAGTTTAGATGTTATAGCCACTTTCTCAATATAATTTTCAAAATTTTACTATCTTTATTTCTCTCCATATGATACATTTGCAATTTATTTTTCTCTTTTATTTTTTGTTTACACCGTGTTTCTGGCTCTTGTATAGCAGCAGTGAACAGTATCCATATCTCAGTTTGAATAGTATCCTATCTTGACATTTTCTATATTAAGCAATTTCATCAGTCTGTCTACTATGCTAAGATAACCCATAGATGACGTTTGAAGACATAGACAAATGCACAAATATTCTTTCCATAAGATAACATGGATGCCCTCTAGCTCCATTCTTATTTAAGTATGGTTCCCCTCTGAAACCACATGAGCCAGGCCTGTCCACTGTCTGTTTCTTTCAGAATTCTTGTTCTTTGTTTCCCCACCAGGATGACTAATTTACCTGCTTCCAGCTAAATGTTCTGGATTTTCTAGCCTGAAATTCGAACTTCTATGTTCCCAATTCTGACAAACAAACTAAAGCAATATGAACTACATGGTTAATTTTATCAGAACAATAAACCAACTCCTGTGGATGAGTTTTCCACATTAGTTATGTAGTTATGGCAGAATATATAACAATGGACTTGAGGATGTAAAGATTTTATTTTGTTTTATGGTTAAAATGTACAGTCTAGAAGTCATGGTAGTCATGGTAGCAGGAGAATTAGGCAGCCAGTAATATCACATCTATAGCGAGAAGCAGATGGCAGAGTGCTTGAGCTCATCTCCATTTCTCCTTTTTATTTAGTAGAGACTCCTATCCTAGGCGCTGGTGATATCCACATTCAGGATGACTCTTACCATCTCATTAAACCAAATCTAGCTAACCCTTTACTGATATGCCTGAAAAATTTTTTATGTATTTTAAATTCTGTCTATTTGATAATCTAGATTAACCATTTCTTTAGGATTATGTGGCAATTGCACATGAAGTAAATTCTGAGCACCATTCTTTTTGGTGTCAATGCTTCCCATCATCAATTTAAAAGTATCACATTCCCAACTTCCTTTAAAAACAAGGTTTTTTCTATGTATTTTTATGTCACAAAGACTTATTGATATATGTAACACAGCTCTTACTTTAAAGAGAATTATCTGGAGCCAGGCAATTAGTGAACATGGCAGAGCAACCTAGATTTTTGACATATTAAACTGTATGATCCAATATGAGCTGAGTTCTATTAAGTTGTAGTTCTATAAAACAAAGAAAAGCCATAATAGAAACATCAGAGAGGCTCTCTTTCTCTCGCCATCTTTCTCCCCACTTCTTCCCCCACCCTCTATCTAAATAAATCCACGCTCTCCCGTGGAATCAGCCAGTCAAAAAAAAGAAACATTAGAGAGGCCTTTGTTACAAAATGGTGTAGGTTCTCCTATAGGCCTCATATGTCTTATATTATATTGTTAACATTTTAATTGGTTGACACTAATCAGTGGTCATGTAGGTTAATAAATTCTAAAAGAATGTTACTTATTACTTACAGGTTGTTAATTCTGACACAGAGGTGGAAAAGTGGCTGTTCAAGAGCCAAAAGCAAGCCAAAGATAAGGTAATTAGCCTCTAGATTTGCAACATTACAACCTATCCACTTTATTATATTTCTTGGTTATTGTTTTTATTTCTCTTCTATTGAAAATTATTTTCTCATGCAGTATATACGGATTACAGTTTCCCTTCCCTCTCCTCTTCCCAATTCCTCCATGCTTTACCTCACATCTAGATCTACTCCTTTTCTGTCTCTCATTAGAAAGGATATTGCTATAATAGACAACATAACATACAAAAAATGAAATATAAGATAAAATAAGGACCATCACTTCAAAGTTGGATAAAGCAACCCATCAAAAGTAACCAGAGACTAGATATGTCCAAGATACTTTACTATATTTCTGATCAGTCAATCAGTCTTTGGAGATACAGATTCTTTCCACAAATTTTCTATTATAGACTTGATACAGAATATTTTCCATTGTAAATCAAGTATCTCTTGACTTTTGTCCACAGTTCTTGCTTGTGTTCTCAACTCTCTCTTCTTTCTATTGTATGTCACTTTCTTTGTGAATTGTATGAGGACACTCAAATTGTTTAACGTCCACCATGATATGAGGAAGATATCTTGACATGTTTAATTTCAACTACATCCACAAAGGATCCATTGGATATTCAGGCTGAATATGGAAAGACCAACCCAACTTGGCTATGAGAGGACTGAGTTAGCCATAGCCAGACTGACTCCATGACAAACTGAAAACTGACAGTTTGGGAGACTAGGCTTAAGTTTCTGTTTCCCAATACTGGAAAACTCTCTTCCAAGAAAAAACACCCCTCGTAGGCAGCCCATCAGGAAGCTACCCCAAAACCTAACCTGAGCTAACCTCACAGGCAGAAATTTAGGAGCTATAGAAGCAGCTGCACCATCTAGAATGAGCCAATTATAATCAGCAAAAGTCCCTGAAATCCCCCAGAGTCTTAACCAATTACCAAGTCACCTATACCCCTGGAGGTAGAACAAACCAATCAATGAAAAAAAAAAAAAGGTAGACTTCACCCACTCCTACCCAAACAGGCTACAAATTGACCCCACAAAGTCAACACCTCTGTCTTCCATCTCGATCTGTGGTGGACTCCTCTATGTAAGTTCTTTACAGAAAGAAAAAAGCAACTCTGTTTGCTATTACATACTATTTGAGTCTGGGTTTCTTTTTTCATAAATCACAGACCCTTACAACACTATTCAACAAAATGTATCTCAATATGAATAAAAGTAAAACTATCATTCATATAGACCCAAATATAAAAGATGTCCCAAAAGATTTGTAGCATACCATTAGTATATGAGTATCTAATGTGTAGTAGCATGAAGGTAAAAAGAGAAAAGAACTCAGCACTTTCTGTGAAACCTTGTCTTGCCTTTATTTCAGTTCAGACACCACCTGTCTTACATTACATACTTAGGGTTTTCATTGATAATAGTGGTTGCAAGGTTTCAATGTATACAATCTGGAAAATGACCCTATAGAGACTAATTAATGTTTTCCTGTTTTTGTTTGTTTTTATTTTGTTTATTATTTTAACACAACGTAAGAACTTATTCACTGTTTTAGAAATATACAGAAATAACTATGGAATGCCTATAACTGTGGAATGAGTCTTTGACATAGAGCAGGTAATGGTTATTATAGTTAGGATTATTAGTATGCTGATTAAAACTTCATATATACTTGATTTTCCTCTAACCACAAACTTGCTTAGTATACACTATTAGTATTCTGAAGAGGAGGAATATGCAATTAGTTTATTTTCAAGCCTCATCTTTCCTAGAGATTACACTAGCATAAAGACCTACAGAAAAAAAAAATCACAGTGAAGCATTGCTGGTTTTATTTTGTTGTTTTGCTTGAAATTGTAGAGCTTCAGGTATGCTAGACAGCAACCTAGTCCTGAGCTATTTCCTTGGTCATGTTTTAAATAAAATATTATGAGATGGTGTCTCCAGGCTACCCTTCTGGGTACTCTGTAATATAAGCAGGTCTTGAAATAGTAATCATTTGGACTCAACCTCAAAAGTAGTTAGGATCAAATACTATACCACTAGACTCAACTAGGCTTCATTTACAAATGATTTAGAATCCCTTGTTACCATACCTTAGTTGTAATGGTTTTCAGTTTCCTAACTGGAACATAATTATTTACTAATTATAGTTGAAGTATCTAAAAATGTAGTAAATCTATGGACTACTTAAAAGTATCTTCAATATAAATGTTTTAACTCTACTTTCTGCTAATACAAAGAAATAGATTACATTTCAAAAATCTTATCTGTAATAGAAGTCTCAAGACCCTGTTGATGCCTCTTTATACACATCTACGTAAATGACTAGGCCACACAAAAACAACCAAATGGCATGAATAATGAGAATGGGTATGACAACACCCATGTGTCACAAAAATGTGATCTACAAAATCCCATCAATTTATACTCAAGAAAAATAGAAGATAACACATTACAAATAAGTAATTCAAAATACTGTAAAAGTGACTTCTACTTCCTCAGATGAAGTGATGAGATGAGAGCTATATCCAACCTATATGAATACATGGCTTGGATTCAGCCCAGATAGGTTTCTTCTCTGTTCTAACTATCCCTATACCTAGACCTGGAAGTTTCTATTCTTTCAAGCTGACTGATTCAAACTGGCTTCTGACTGAATTGCTCTCCTTGGAAAACCTGCCTCTGAACTGCATGAATTCAACTATGTGATTGAAATGCTCTGGACTAAACTGTTATGAATTGAACGGAGGTCAACTGCACTCAGCTGAATCTACAGAACTGAACTCAAATAAACTCCACTGCATTGCCTGAACTCAACTGGACTGCACTCATAGAATTGCTCTCTAATCCTCACACACTCTGCAATTCTCTGAAGTAGCCATTCTTTCCTGTCGGTTCTCCTGGGAATTGGCATATCCCATCTTTAACTCATTCTATCAAATTTTTCTCTGGTTTGTCACTTTGTCTGCCCTTCAATTAGACACCACTTACAAAGATTGATGCTTTTTTTCATAAACCAATTTTACCATCATTGTTAGAGATTAAAGGTCGTACTAAGGCATGTCTGTATTCCAGCTAGATCACACAGATCTAGATCTTTGAATGTGATCACTTCCTGAGGAGCCATGTTGCTGTATTAAAATTCCTCTACAAAATGCATTATATATTATTATTTTGAGAGAGTTTTGCTATATAAATCTGGTAGGTCTAAAGTCATGATGAAGATCAGCCTGGCTCCCAAGTTACATCAATCCTCTCTCCTTTGCCTTTGGATGCTACAATTGCAGAGGTTTGCCACTATGCCTTGCAAAAATAAAATAATGATAATTAAGTCAAAGTAAAGAAGAATTAGTCTAAATTAGTGGATATATTTTATTGAAATATTATAACTATGTTTCTAAAATAAATACCCATTTTTGATAAGTGGCTTGAAATACTATTAATGAGTACTTACTAAGACAAAAGAAAGAACCAAATCATATCTAACAGAGAAACCTAAAAAACAACAAAAACCCCTCTGTTTTTGGATAAAATTCAGTGAAACAAAATGAATAACAGAAATAAAAATAACCAAACAAAGCACATTGAAGAAGATAAACAATATGCTCATTGTAAAAAAGACATACAATGAAACAAGACAAGGCCCCAGTTGGGGATAGGCCATCCACTCATCTCCAAATTTTTAACCCAGAATGGCTTCTGTTTAAAAGATATACGGACAAAGTGTGGAGCAGAGACTGAAGAAAGCCATCCAGAGACTGCCCCATATACAGATCCAACCCATATACAGCACCAAACCTGAACACTATTGCAGATCCAAGAAGTGCTTGCTGAAGGAACCTGTTATAGCTGTCTCCTGAGAGGCTCTGTTAGAGCCTGACAATACAGAGGCAGATGCTCACAGCTAACCATTGGACTGAGCATGGGGTCCCAGTGGAGGAGTTAGAGAAAAGACTGAAGGAGCTGAAGGAGTTTGCAACCCCACAGGAAGAACAACAATATCAACCAACAAGAACCCCCAGAGCTCGCAGGGACTAAACCACCAACCAAAGAGTGCACATAGAGGGACTAATGGGTCCAGTTGGATATGTACCAGAGGATGGTATTGTCTGGCATCAATAGGAGGAGAGGCCTTTGGTCCTGTGAAGGCCTGATTTCCCAGATAGGGGAATGCCAGGGGAGTAAGTTGGGAGTGAGTGAGAGGAGAAACACCCTCATAGAAGCAGGGTGAGGGGGGATGGGATAAGGAAGTTCCAGAGGGGAAACTAGGAAAGGGGATAATAATTGAAGAGTACATAAAATATCCAATAAAAAGCTGGATTGAAAGATTTAGGACACAACAAGTAAAAAGAAAACTTAAAATGACAGTGTATTAGGTACTGTTCTATTACTGTGAAGAGACTTTATAGTCAAAAGAAATACAACTTTAAAAAGAAAAAAAAACTTTTATTTGGGTCCGCTTACAGTATGAAAGTGTTTTTCCATTATCCTGCTCAGAGCATAGGAGCATGGCTCTGGAGCAGTCCCTGAGGGACTTACTTTCTGATCCACAGGTAGCAAGCAGAGAGAGAGAGAGAGAGAGAGAGAGAGAGAGAGAGAGAGAGAGAGAGAGAGAGGAGGAGGAGGAGGAGGAGGAGAGGAGGAGAGAGGAGGAGGAGAGGAGGAGGGGAAGGAGGAGGAGAGAAAGGAGGAGGAGGAAGGAGGTGGAGGAGGAAGGAGGGAGGGAGGGAGGGAGGGAGGAGCGGAGGAGGGAGGAGGAGGAAAGAGGAAGAGGAGGGGGGTGGGGAAGGGAGATGGGGAGGAGGGAGGAGAGAGACTGTGGGCCAATGTAAGCTTTCAAAATCTCAAAGTCCACCCCTACTGACACACCTACCTTCTTCATAAACAATTTATCAACTGGGATTAAGTATTCAAATACATTAACCAATGGAGCCAGTCTCATTCAACCCATGCCTGTGCCTCAATACTCCAATCAGATTACACAGATCAGTTGCACAGATTAAGAAACATAAGTTTAGACTTCTTTTGCCTACAGAAACTTCACTTTATCTTTACACTTGAATTTCTACTTAAAGTAAAACAATGGGAAAACATTCTAAGCAAATGGGACCAGAAAACATCAATGTGTCGCTACACTAATAACAAAGATGCTTCTTCAATCTATAATTAATCAGATGAGACTTTAAAAATGGACAATAATATCTATGAAGTTTTAAATTATTTTTTAAAAATATAAAGAGTAGGACTTACAAACTCTTCCAGTGAAGCCAGTATTGTAGAAGTCTCATGGTCCTGGAGCTTTCAACATCCTGGGATCTTCAACACAATATAGTATAGAGTGAAAGAGATTCAGACAATGGCATTTCAAGTATCTTTACAGGTGTTTCCTTGACACAAGCCTGTCCTGAGCAGCCTTCCTTTAAATTCAAAAACAATTCTACAGTTCCTTTAATCCTTATCCTTTGTATATCTAAAACTGGATTCACAATGCTGACACTGCCGATTTCTGCTGACTGCTTGGGATGAAACCTGCCTGTCTTCACGGATTGCATTTGTATTAGTTGGATTTGCTGTTGCTTTTTAGGAACAAATAATTTCTTACTCCTCTACAAATTGCAGAATTAACTGGGTGTAGTCTCGATCTGAGGGCACCACTCCCTCTAATCATTTCTTCTTATCTCTTTTAGCACAATCTCAGGTTTAAGCATTAAATTTCTTGTTGCTCTTTCAACTGTATATTCTGTTATTTTGTTTTGCCTGCTTACTCATTTTCATTGCAGACATGCATAAAAGTAATCACTAATAACCATTGGAAAAAGTCAATGTTTAGTTGTCTTGATATCCCTTCTGCCAAAAAAATCGATACAAAATTCTTGACTTTAGCCTCCATCAGACTACTAGGACAAGAGCCAAAAGCAGCCATATTCTTTGCTAAATTATCACAAGAATAATCCCTATCTCAGTTGCTAATATTTTCCTGTCTGAATCCTCTTGATATGGACACAATAGTCCATATTGCTCTTAGAACTACTATCTTCAAAGGCCCTTCTAGAATGTTATGTTAATCTCCATTTACAGTGTTCAATTGCTTTCTGAGTATAAAATCCCAAATCTTTTACATTCTTCCAAAACACAGGCCTATTTGTGGCAATGGTCAGGACTGTCATGGCAATCTGACACTCTTTCATGCCTGATTTCTGTCCTGATTATTTTTTTAATTTCTGTGAAGAGACACCATGACAAAAGCAACTTATAGAAGAAAGAGTTTTACTGGAGATTACCATCATAGCAGGGACTATGGCAGGCAGATATAGCACTGGAACAGTCGCTGACAGTTTACATCTGATTCACCAGTTGCATGCAGGAGAGAGAGAGAGAGAGAGAGAGAGAGAGAGAGAGAGAGAGAGAGAGAGAATGAGAATACAACATAAAGAAGGAAACAGATATGGTGGAGATAGGAACTGATAGAGACTTGGACATGGATGTGAATCCAAAAAAGAAACATAAAGATGTAGAGAAGAGATAGAAGCAGACAGAGACAGAGATTTCTTTTTTTTTTCTTTTGTTTCGTTTTTCAAGACAGGGTTTCTCTGTGTAGACCAGGCTGGCCTCGAAACTCAGAAATCCCGCCTGCCTCTGCCTCCCAAGTGCTGGGATTAAAGGCATGCGCCACCACCACCTGGCAGAGATTTCTAATTGAGAATGATGCAAGCCTTTGAAACTTTAAAGCCTACTTCACCAGTGGCATACCTCCTCCAATAAGGTCATAAATCCTAACCCTTCTAAAACTGTTTGACCTACTAAGGACAAAGTATTCATATATAGAAACTAATAGGGGCCATTCTCATTCAAACCAGAACAAATAATATGAATAAAATTAATTGGAGGAGCAAAATGTGTATTTGACTCTACAGCAGTGGTTTTCAACCTTCCTAATTCTGTGATCCTAAAATAGAATTCCTTGTGTTATGGTGACTTATAACTGTAAAAATATTTTATTCCTACTTAGTAACTATATTTTTGCTACTGCTATGAACTTTAATGTTAATATCTGATATGCAGGATATTTAATATGATGCTACTCCTTTGAAAGAGTCATTTGATCCCTATAGGGGTCGCAATCCACAGGTTGAAAACCAATGACCTACAGGTTTTGTTCATCATGAAAGAACTTAAAACATACACATGAAAGAAACTTAGAAACAGGAGGAACTGAAGCAGAACCATGGAGGAATGCTGCTTACTGATTTGCACTCAGTAAGTATCCTCTTGCTTTCTTATAAATCCTAGGACTATCTGTCTAAGAGTAGCAGTGGCTTTAGTAGCCTGGATACTCTATATTTAATTAGTAATCAATAGAATGCTATAAATATCCATAGGACAACAAGAAGGACATAATTTCTCAATTGAAGTTCCCTCTTTCGTGATGATTCTAGTTTGTGTCAAGTTGACAAGAACTAATCAACACAATGCCTTCATGATAATACTAGAAAAAATGAATAATTGTAGGCAATATGCAAATTCAGTATCAGTTTCATTCATTTTAAATGGAGAAAATCTTAAAGCAATCTCATTTAAATCAGGAACAAAGCAGAACTGTTTCCAATCTGTCTTACTATAGTGCTAGATATATTATATATATTATATATATATATTATATATATATTCAGTCAATTTACAGAAATCAGTAATTATGACATGAAATAGATATCATGGAAACAATCACAGTAGACACAAAAAGACCTAAAGAGATAATACCATTTAAGCAGATAGAAAAAGTTCATGTAACTAAAGGTGAAGCATTCCATACCTATGGACTGGTAGACTTAAAATTCATGTTGAAGCACAAAACAATCCGGAAAAACAAAATGAAATGAAGTAAGTCTAACCAAATAAAAGCAACAACAGCTCAATTCTTAAAGGATTTAATTTCTGATTGAAAACTATATTAGTAAAAACTGTAGTATCTGTGCAAATCAGACATGTAGATCAATTTTCCAAAAGTGACAATCCAAACATGCATGAATGAAAATGCAGTCATGTGACCTGTGACAAAGATGGAAAAATGTATACTGGAGGAATTGCTGCAGAGCAAGTATGCTCTGGAAAAATTGAATGTCTACATGTAGGATGAAGTAAGATCCATATCTATTACCTTACATAAAAATAAACCACAGATGGATCAACAGTCTCAGTATGAAACATGAAAAACAACAGTGCAGAAAGAAAACAGGTAGTACCTACAACATTTAGTGATGAAAAGACTTTCATTTTTTAAAATTTTTTATTAGATATTTTCTTTATTTACATTTCAAAATGTTATCCCTTTTCCTGGTTTCCCATCCTAAAACCCCCTATACCATCCCTTCTTCTATGAGAGTGTTCTCCCACCCACCCACTCCCACTTCCCCAGTGGAGGAGTTAGAGAAAGGACTGAAGGAGCAGGAGGAGTTTGCAGCTATGGATCTAAACAATCTACAAATGAAGAAATAAAAATATCTAAGAAATGTATTTTTAAAGAATTATTTATTATTTTTTAATTTTAAATACAATTACATCATTTCCTCCTATTCTCTTTTCTTCTCCCAACTCTTCCTATTCCCCCTCAAATTTGTTCCCTTCTCTTCTTTAATTGTCATTACAGGGCACAAATATGAAACACACAACACAACACACACACACATGCATGTACACGAACACGCACACACACACACAAATACAATCTTTTGTGTCTCTTCCGTGGTTCTTGCAGCCTCATGATTTCAAGACTGATATTTTTGGTGCTGAACAATAAATTGTTGTCTCCTTGCTGGAGACACCTACTTTTCTTACTTTTGGCATGTTTACGTACCTGTAGTCCTTTATGACATTTGGCATTTACTAGGACTGGGATCCACATGATCAGCTGTAATCTGCATTTTGAGCAGTTGGTTTTTGGAATGCCAGCTTGTCTCTGTTGCAGGACGAAACTACTTTAGTGAGGTTTGTGGAGTATACTTCTTAGTGGATACATGGGATATTTTTAGAATTCGGTTGAGAATTATTCTGATTTGGAAAAGTGGTGCTAATAAGTTCTCCTCTAAAATTTATGCCTTCATTAGCCCCAAGTAGTTGGTAAAACTTACCATTCCATGTATAATTTCCAACTCATTGACTGGATCTTAAGCCCAGTGAATCATGTTTTCATTACTGTCAAGAAATGAGTACTACTTTACTTTAGGAAAGCTTGCTGTTATTCAGAGATATCTCAACTGAGTAAGAAAATTCTTTTTTCTCTCTCTTGGTAGCTTACACAGCACATTCCAGAACACAGAGCAGAGGTGTTCAGGTCAGATCCAGCTGAGTTGCTCTGAGTCCAGCCTTCAAGCACATATCTTCAACAATAGGGATTTAATCTTCAACTTCTGCAAGGCAACTAGGGCAATGACAATAGACTGTAGTGTTTTGGGAGTCAATTGGATTATCCTAACCAACATCTCAGAAAAGAGTTTCTCATGTATGGCACTGTAGCTTTTATTGGCTAGTTCATATCTTTTTTTTTTTTTTAAACTCTGTGTTTAGTTGAGATTTTTATTGGATATTTTATTTATTTGCATTTCAAATGTTATCCCCTTTCCCCCATTCATCCCATAAGCCCCGTATCTCATCCCTCCTCCTCCTTTTTGCTTTTATACCATTTTAATTGCATGCAAGTACTAAGGTCAGTTTTAGGTTGAGGAACTAGCAATAGCATAGATATAAATAGTCAAGGAACAGGCAAGACAGTAAACACAAAGTATCAAAGAACAACCAAGGCTATAAACAAAGTCCAGTGATCATTCCCATGATCTCTATTTCTAAGGGCTTATCAAGATGACCAAAATATCTGAACTTACTTTCCTGTCCTAGCCCCAAGTCATTTTCATGCCTGAAGCCTACTTCTTTGTTCTTGCCTAAGATTTATATTCCTGCCTGAAATTATTTCTTTGTTCTAGCCTAAGATTTAGACTCCTGCCTGAATTTACTTCTTTGTTCTTGCCTAAGTTTAGATTCCTGCCTGAAATTACTTCTTTGTTCTAGCCTAATGTCAGATTCCTGCCTGAAGCCCATTTCCTTGTCCTTGGCCAATGTCAGATTCCTGACAAGCAGTCTCAAAACGCCTAGGTGAAAAGGAAGGATCTACTTACTGGCATATGGAATGATCTTGATCAGGTATCTAATATGGGGAAGAGGGCATGCCTGTGTTTTTTCTGCAGGATGCTGAAGGAGCATGGTGGCTGCCAGAGTGATCGGTGAGACATGCTGATGATAGGATAAAGAATGATGCTGACTCATGATCTTGCTGGGTGCCCTGACAATGGTGACTGGGAAGCTGTATTGGACATATGTTCACCTTTGCTTTCCTATATTCCAGATCGAACAAGCTACCTTGCCTCACGTTTTTAGACCTTGTGGAACAGAGAATCAAAAGTGAAGTTATAATGACCCTTGTATTTTTCTTAAAGATGACCAGGTATTCAGACTTAATCATGGACCAATCTAGAAATCAATCCAATATTGCAAATAACAGTTTTCATATGGAAGGCTGCATCTGGACATTTTCAGGGAAACATAGTTGGAAATTAGCTATAGTTCTCTATGGTGTTATGTTAGCAAGAGATAAAGTTGGGACAGGAGCTGGATTTCAAACAAGTGTTACTGCATGTTTTAAGGCTTTTTTAATTGCCAAGTTAAAATTGCTTTTGTTTCCTCTACAGTATTCATTGTAAGCTGCATTGATTTACACTTTTTAACTGTGTTAGTATGTTGAAACCCAGCATGTCAGTTACGGAGGTCTATCAACCAGCTTTTGTCTTATTGCTCTGAGTATTACAAAACCTTTGTTATCTGAAAAAAGCTTGCAAGTACTTGAAGAAGTGAGTTAGGTTTTAAGCATAAGCAAGTGGACTTGATTATTGCTTGTTTAACAGCTTTAAATACACTAATTGCCAGTCTATATCTTTTGATATAAGATTGTCTGCCTATTTTACTTAACTTTACTTAAACTATAGTTGTGTATCTATAAGCATACACATGTATTATATGTATTTTTTGACAAATGAAAACTAATATGCTTTTCCTTTGGCATTTTCAAGTATGCTTAGTGTTACGTTTTCACTCCCCCTTTCTCTTATACATTTCCCTTCCCCTTCCTAAATTCAAATCTTCTGCCCTGTATTATTTAATTTCTTCTTTCACATCATCTGTGTCCTACTACTCCTTTCTCTAGTGCTACTCCTAAACTCATGTTATCATTTTATTCTTTTTATTTCCCTGATTCCATGCTTTATGCTCACACCTAAAGACTTGGAGCTCGAGACCAAAGATAAGAACTTGTTTGTCTTCTGTGTCTGCGTTTCCTCATTCTATATAATATTCTCTAATTCCCTTCGCTTAGCAATACATTGTATGATCTCATTTTTCTAATGTTCAACATTCTTAGCAATTGTGATGGTTTGTATATGCTCTGCCCAGGGAGTGGCCCTAATAGGAAGTGTAGCCTTATTAGGGTAGGTGTTTCACTGTGGGTATGGGCTTTAAAACCATCATTCTAGCTGCCTGGAAGCCAGTATTCTGCTAACAGCTTTCAGATTAAGATGTAGAACCTCAACTTCTCCTGCACCAGGGCTGCCCGGATGCCACCATGTTTCTGCCTTGATGATAATGGACTAAACCTCTGAACCTGTAAGCGAGCCCCAATTAAATGCTGTCCGTATGAGAGTTGCCTTAGTCATATTAACTGTTCACTGCAGTAAAATCCTAACTAAGACAAATATAGAGAAGGAAATTAAAACTAATTTGAGATTTTTATCTTGCCACAGTCAAAAACTATTGCTAACATTATGAAACCAAAGCTTCCCAAAATGCAGGAGATAGGAAACCCTCATTCATTGTTGGTAGAATTGTAAACCAATGGAACCTCTCTGAAGATCAGTGTGGAGAATTCTCCAACACATAGTAGTTATTCACCGTGTGATACAGATGATTTACTCCTTGTTTTGTAGAAATGATGTAATATAGTAATCATATATGAAGTTATCAAACACAAATAAAAAAGTAAAGAAAACTACAAAATAATGGAACTATAAAAATTTATCATTTTAAGCATAGAATTTTTTATTAAAACATACACAAAATGTGAAAGACATATGTATAGTCAATAGTAAAAATGGTAAAATTGGTGAAAAAAAAATCAAAGATATGTTAGCACTGTAATAAAGACTAGTATACAAATTAAACAATGTAGAAATAACACAAAAATATTTTATGAGTGAAAACAGAAAAGCATACAAACATGAAAATATTCCTATTAAATCACAAAGTTAAAAGATAATCAAATTTATCCATGATATCCAAAGTGTCTTAAAAGATACAGTGATTTATCCATTTATCTGTAAACCTGACAAATACTAAAGTGTCTAATATGATGTTGCAGATAAAGAATCTAGATAATGATAAAAAGTAAAGTATAAAGATTTTAGAAGATTATAGGGATGTTCTAAGTGGTGCAAATTTTAAGAACTGTCAGTTCAACTTATTGTAAAAGCATTAACAGGCAAAAGTACATATTAGGTATGCTTAAGGCATAAAGGAGAATAATTTTAGAGAAACCATGGCAGGACCTGATTTCTCCAGTTCCAATACTATTTTTATCCCACAATTTATGGTTTATAGTAAGCCTATATCAACAGTTCAATGAAAAATCAAGTACATGGTTTCCTTGTAAGAAAATTAATATCAAAATCTATTGTTTGTTTTTTAGGACATAAAGAAAAATGTGAGTGTATATATAAAGAAAAGGCAGGAACATCCTAAACTCAGACATTCAAGGTGTATAATAAATGTAATGGAATTCAAAATCTTTTTGCACATCAAATTTTGGAGGCCATTTCCTCCCAAAATAGTGGCATGTCTTCCCATGAAGTTTTATGTACAGAAATCCATGTAAGCCAATCCAGCAAATAAATGCCACCTTCCATTATGTTTCTTGAAAGAAGTTACTCAAACTGTCATTTAAATACAAGGTTAGTGTGTCTGGGTCACTGAAGTTCTTCTCTTTTATCTGCCAAATGTTCAACACACAAGGGATAAGAATTGATCAACTTCACTTACAGTGACTATAGACAGTTTCTTATACTAAACAAGCTTTGACAAATTCTACGTCTTTTAAGATAGATAAATGATGTTACCAAAAGGAAAAACTTCAGTCTATCTTTTGGATTTTCTTATATTCAGCAGGAAAATGCACCTTTGCAGTTGAATACATTTAAATTATAAACCAATAGCTGTGAATTGAATCCTAGAAGAAAACAGAAAAACAAAACAATCACTCTTCATTTCTAGATTTGACATATTTGTTAATGTTACTCTAGAAACATCAAACCTTATATGTCACGTGATTTATAGCAGTAGTTCTTAGTACATTGACTCTCTAGTGTGATAGAATGACTAGTAATGAGCTTCACTCCCCGCCTTGTATGCCATATTGGAAAACCATAAGAAGTCATATGTGATAGAACACATTTTTGTCCTATATATTGTAACAAACATAGAACTTTCGAAATTTTTAATGAGGTTTTAAACTCCCAGGATTGAGGTCTTGCTGTATCATTTACTTGTTCATTTGTCTTACTTACTTGGCCAAAATCAACATAGTAACTTAAGCATATGACAGTATAATAGCTTGTCATAGTATAAGCTAAGAAATTCCTTTGATTTATTGCCCAGATTTATTGTGCGTTTTGTACATCTAGACAGTGAACCCTAGAAAAATTAAAAACCTAGAAGATCATGATGCATTTGGTAAAACAGCAAACAAAAGAAAAACGGAGCATAGCAAATGATCAGTACACTAGAAAAGTAAAGGAGACAGTGGGGGACGATGGTGAAACGTTGATGATTATCTATTCCGGTTTTGAAATACCTCCTTCAACACAACTTTTCAGTCTATTTGAACTCAGTTTTCTCACATATAAATTGAAGATAATAGCAAAAGTTTGTTGTTATTATTAAGAATTAAATTAAATTTCCATAGAACTGTTGTCTTTTACTGCATGAACCCTTGATAATGATATTAGCTATCATAGTCATCATCATCACTTCTGGGCATCCCTGAGTGTTTCCTGTCTCTTAACAGAAATTCTGATCCATTGAAACACTTGTTTGTGCACTGGATGTATCTCCACATTTCCTGGGTAATCAATATTCTATGAGCTTGTAGTTTAGTTTAACTTTAAATATTAAAAATAATTAGTTTTCTATATCTTATTCCAATATAAATTCAACTAAATTCAAATGAAGTCTACATTTTTTTGTTTTCTTTTCATTAAGCTTTTAATGTAAAAATTGATACATTGTTTTGCGATAATTTTCTTTGAAACTACAACACAGAATATCTCATTAGTGTATGAAAAAAAATAAATGACAAGACAGAGTGTCTTATAAATTTCTCCATTAAATTTAAAACAACTAAACAGATTAGCAATCAAACAAATAAGAGGAGCTGTCTCCGCATAGAACTTCATGGTCCTACTTATTTTTTAGGAAATGGTAAGAGCCCATACATCCATGCATCCTTTCTACACACCCAGGATATAAGCAATAGCTCTGTAACATATGTACACAGAACTTGAAGAATTAAGAAAGAAAAGAAAATTATCCTATTTTTAAAATTCATTCAGCCTCCTCTGCTGTAACTTTAAAACATAATGTCATTCTTCTCCTAAGAGGTTCTGCCTCCTTTGACATCAGAGCTGGCCGAATTTGTGCAGTTCCTGAGACTTCTTCCCAGTAACCCTTCATGACCTCTGTCTGAGGTCTTGGCTCTGAACTCTAGACAGAATTTTGAAGAGCAAAATGAGGCAGCATGGCCCTTCTGCTCTGCACCTTCCCTGTCAGGGACAATTAGGCAAGAACTAAAAAGGATGCACATGTGGAAGATCCTTTCAGACACGGTGACCCACCTGAGTGCCCTAAGCCATGGTGTTTCTCCCAGGGGAGTCCTGTTCTATGCACTCCCAGGAATAGTTCTTTTGACAATTTTCCTGAGAAGCTTTACTGCCATTTTTTCTCTGAGTCCCCCATTCAAAACCCACTTTTAAGGCTCTGATGATAATAAGCAAGAAAAATGCAATTTTGTATTGAGTTTTAGAGCCTACAACCTGAATTTTATCAAGATCATGCCCATGCTCAAGGACAAGCTTTATCATTCCACACCCCAAAGCAATAGAGTTTTGGTTTGGAAACAAAGTAATTACTGCACGAAAACATCTACCACATTCATTTTTTTTTTTAAATCTGCCCCATTGCCTGCATTAAATTATCCCATCTCTGTTTCTCCTTCTGCTTTTCCTGGGGGCTGATCTTTAATCGGGCATTTGAAGTTAGGAGGTGATGAAGAGCTGAGCTCTTGGCTTTTTTACCCCTCCCCCAAAAATTCCGGATGGGATCCTTATGTGGCTTACTGTTCTGAACTAGGGAGTTTTGATGTCTCAGCCACAGGGTCAGGGCGGAGCATCTCCTTCCCACACTTTCTATAAATGGTCTGAATCTATTTAAGACTTTTTTTTTGCATACATGAAAGCATGAAACAATATTATGCTGTTTGGGAAGTTAATTATTTGGATAACTGTAGGCCACATTGCTTTTTCAATTAGTGTAAAGAAAGCATCCAAAAATCTTAAGGTAGAATAAGTGCCTACTGGAGCTGAGCCACCACCATCCCCAGTGAGTTACACTTTAGGAAGAAGACTAAGAGTTTATGCAAACTATAGAGAAACCAAACACATAAACCTAGAGAAACACACACATCTGGATACGCTCTCTACATTGTCTCTCCCATCTCTTTCTTCATATATATTCTTCAATCTTGCATGAGTTGTAACCCTAGAGTGGCTCATTGTAATTGATTTGAGCTGTTGTCTGGTAAAGGACACATCTCCATGTGCTACAGATTACCAGGAGAAAAGAATCTACCAAAGCCATAAGGTTTGGTAGCCAGTGTGTACATTAGTAGATATCCGGCACTTCTTGGCTATTTTCTAATGATAGGGTTCAAACAAGGAATATGCTTGCTGGAATTTCTGCCTGTGGGGAAAAGTTAAGACCTGGTGCATTGATAGAGAACAAAAAAGAAACGGAGGAGTGGAAGGGAACAATACATAGGTAGAGAGACATCCAAGAGGAATGGATGGAGATAGCTACAAAGAAGCCTAGAACAGGATAAAATCAGAGATAGAAAAGGAGGCACTCTGACCCCTTTACCACTTCGAAGTGTGTCACAAAAGAAATTGAATTATTTGGCATCTTACATGTGGCGATTAACAGGCCTAATGTATTAGTGATTCAGAATCCATAAATAGTGCACAAATGAGTCATATGCACATTGAAACTTGAGTAACATCAAGAGAAATGACAATTATATTCACGAGTGAAATTAATGTAGCTGCAAATTGCTGTATAATACAGTATTAATTTTAATATTTTATGTTTTAAAATGTGTCTTAATTTTACCAACATGATTTCAAGTCTTCTAAAAAATGTTCTTAATGTGGAGTCTTTGCTTAGTAAAACCAGGTATCACTTTGTATTAGTTTCTTTTAAAGATTGCATTGTTTCAAATAAGAATGCCCCCATAGACTCCTAGATTTGAATGTGTGCTCCACAGTTGTGGAAATGTGTAAGAAGAATGCCATGTTGGAAGAAGTATGTCATTGTGAGCTCACCTAGAGGCTTCAAAAGCCCGTACCATTTCTGCTTAGTGCTAACTCAATTTCAGCAACTTGTGGATCTGATGTGAGCTCTGGCTACTGCTCCAGCTTCATGCCTTCCTGTTTTCATGGTTCCTGCCATGATGAAGCTGTAAACAAGCCACCAATTAAATCCTTTCTTTTATAAGTTGCCTTTGTTATAGTGTCTCTTCACAACAATAGAAGAGTAACTAAGAGAAATGTTTATAATTTAATTCTCTTTGTAGGAGTGTTTAGATTGCATATAATTATATGTACCATATGCTTGGTTGGTGCGTACTGGTGTCAGAAGAAGGTATTAGATTTTTGGAACTAGAGTTGTAGATGGTTTTGAACCAGCATGTGGGTAATGGGAACCAAATCAGGATCCTCTACAAAACAAACAAGTGTTCTTAGCTACTGGCAATTTTTAAGCCCCATAAGGCTATATTTGTGAAGCAGTTGTATGTGATAGGAGCTCAAAATCCCAGTAGACATGAATAAATAGTGACTGTGAATAAAACCAAGATAGGATGCTACAGTGGAGTTGCAGGTGGCCATAAACCCTTCTGAAGGGTTTCTATTAAAGGTACTCTACAGGAAGGGGACATACATATAGATATCTGTTTATTATTGAAGTAAAATACATTAAGATTTGATTTTATACAGCTCTCTTACTGACAGTATTCCGAGTTCTTTCAGGCGAGTAATCAAATCCCATATGAAAAGAAGGAATTTTTCAGTGTGCATCCCAAGCACACCTGGAAGCCCTTTTCTGTTTTAACATAAAAATTAAGGCGGTTACCGTCATCATCATGTAAAACACTGTATAATATAGCAATTGTTTTGTAAATAACATATAGCAAATGAAAGGGCAGTAAGAAAAAAGTCATAGTTAAGTATTTTCAGAAATCCCTTTTCCTGTGGAACACCTTTAATATAAACTCTTCAGAATGCCTTGGCTTCCTATATCTTCACAGTAGCATTATATCATGGTTTTTATTTATTGTAGGGCTGTCACAGCACTGTGGGCTGTGCCATTTTGTCTGAAATCTTATTTGATTTGACCACAGATGTTGTATAAATTTCTAGGCCACAGTTTTATTCTGATTACTATAGCTTGACTTTGGTTAGATTAATATGATTGAAACACAATATCAGATACTTAATCAACAATTAGGTTAATAATTCACAATTTAGGTCCTACCTAGAAAAATGAGGGGTTACCTGACAGTCTGCAGTCATAATAATCCACAGACCATGCATTAGGTTTACTCAAATCCTTTAAATCGTTGACTTGTGTCTATATTCTGATTAACAGTAAACCAGACCAAGCCTATCGTTGTTGTGAGCACGTTTTAAAGTTCTTTAGAGGTGCTAGCTTTAGCACATAACAATTAATAGTTTGTTTTTATGCTTACGGGACAAATTCTTTTGAAGTTATTTTATTATTTTCCTATGAGTTTCCTTAGGAGTAATGACCAACACATGGTTATTTTATATAGTCATCAAATTTCAAATCAATGTCATTTCCACATTTTCCACAATGATATACAGATACAAAGCAATTCAATGGACTCCTATATTCTTCTACCAAATATTTCGAGTAGCTTCCTCATGTTTGACAATTTCAGCTTTAATCTATGATTTTTACTGAGGTTTATACGTTCAGATATTTTGTGCTGCTTTTTGTAAATTCCATCAGTCAAATCTTTTTGAGTCTGTCATATGTGGTAAATATTTTAAGCATACAAAATTCCTGGAAAAGTATAACAATATGGGAGAATGATAGTAATTAGGTGCATGTCCTTTTGCTTCTGTAACATATATAAGTAAAAATAAATTCTGTAGCCTGTAAGTGTTTAACGACATTTGGCTCTCCCCTATTCTGATGATTATGGATAATCAGTCAAGCAAGTTGTCACTGGCTTCAGTAATTAAATTTGATGAAATATTATTAAAGTATATAAACGTGATTTTAAATGTGTAACAAATGGTCAGTTGTAGCCTTTAATGGTATGTACTAAGCTTAATACATACATTATAGGAAATATCCTGTAACTACATAGCTGTAATTCCAACAGATATCCTTGATTATTGGGAATGTAGCAGTAAATAATCCTTGTCTTCTGTGATCAGGTCTATTCTGCTGCAGTCTATAGCCTAATCTTGGTTTGTTCTTCTTCAACCTAAGGAAGGCTTGTTGAATTATTTCTTTCTGCATACTATCACGGTTAGAAAATCCTGATTAGATAGATGTTGCACAAAGACTTCATTTTGCTTGGAGTCCTGGTTAAAATGCTTTTCTATTCCAAGACATTCCATGTTTTTGTGTACTCTCTGCTACCCTAGATTGCATTTTGGGAAGGCTCAGGTTGATTATATCAGGTCTAATATTCCTATAGTAAAGCCATGTTACCCAGAACATATACAACAGAAATCAAATTAGAGTCTGCACTTTATTTGATTACTTAGCTTTAAATTCTGGCAGATGTTTAATAGGCTCAATAAACAATAATTCAAATACTCTATATTATATTTAAAATGGTTCTGAGGAACTAAGTAAAATGTCAATTTCCTCCTATTTGTTTCTCTGTTGCATATCATTTTCTATGAGATCATTAATTTTCTTTCCTTGCAGTGCTGTCCTCATCAGTCCACATTTATGTGCCTTAATTCTTTCAGATGCAGTTCTGGATGGGTTGAAACCCCCTCCCACTTGCCCAAAGGCATCAGGAGACCCAAATCCTGACAGGAAGCCAAAAAGATGGACCACCATCCATTTGTTAATGTGTCACACTCGTATTACACATGGCTGGCTGCAAAATTAAATTGCTCTTTCAGGATATCAGCAGAGACATAGATACAGCATTATAGCTTCATGTCCCTATTGTTTTCAGATCAGAAAATGCTTTACTTGTGTACTGTTGCTAAATTGTGTTCACTGAAAGTGCAGATTGAAAAAGGTATTGATTGCAGCTTTCCAAAGCCTGAAGTGGTTCTGTGATTTCAGAATTGAACATTTAGAAGGAAAAAGTGTGTGCTTCTAGTCTTGGCACCTGGAAAATCCCGGAACCCTTTAAAGACAAGGGCTGATAATGAGATGTTGTTAAACTTCCTGGTAGAGATGGGTGCAGCTGTGTCCATTTTCCCCTTCCTGAAGTACTGTAGCAGGCTTAATAATTCTCCTATAAAAATACGCATGTCCTCCAACTATGGTTGTGCCTATAGCAGAGCAGCTGGTCTCCACACAGTTTGATGAGAGGATTGAAAGCAGTGTTCCAATACATTATTGACAACAGACAAAACATCAACAAATTTAGGGATTTAAAGTCTCTATACTTTGACTAGAATAAAAACACTTGAAATGTGTACTTTGAATCGTGGACTGCAGTATGATGTTGTTGAATGTTATGAATCTTGAGATACAATTAGATCACAGGAATTTAAGACCTTCAAGTGAGGTCTGGTTGTCTGCCAAGCTATCATACAGATGTGGATACAAGGCAAGGAAGCATTCATCAGCTACGGGATCCTCTGTGCCAGAAGTCTAATCCTCTGATACCTTGCTATTGGACCTCTCACCCTTCAGTTCATGGTAAAAGTAGTTGTTTAAACCACCTTGCCTACTGTAGTCTGTCAGATTCACCCAAACAAAGACAATACAGGTGAGGGAAACACAGATGGCGTTGCTTTATGTTTCCTAAGGTGTATCAGTTGCTTTGGGAGAATGTCACAAATATTTTCATACTGTGAAAATAAATGCAGGCTATCCAAATGAGATCAACCAAAGACTATTTATTAGCAGCTTGCTAGAGCAAAGGAATCAGTCACCTTAACTTATATTCGTTAGTGACTTAAAGCCATGTAGAAGACTGAAAATATTTTGTGTGAAAAGAATGAGAGAAGGTATCAGGAAGCTGTTCAAGAGCACACAAGGAGGAGAGCTATCTGAAGCCTAAGAGAGAAGATTTGATTTTTCTCTGATTAGCTGTGTACATGAAGAAGAATTAAATTATTTTCCTGAAATATAGAGGGGTCTAAATATCTCTAAAAATAAGTGAAAAGAACATGCAAGGACATGTTTTACTGAGTACAGGACACATGTGACATTTGGCTTCAGAGATCATGATGTCCCAGTAAAATAGGGAACAGAGTTCAAAAGGGTAATGAGTGTGATGTCATTCAGCTCCCAAAGCTTTCAGAGAACACATGGATGAGACCACCAGCCACCAGGCAACAGCCACCAGGCAACCTACTCATGGAAAAAAGAGATGGAAGCAGGTTAAAGTGGTTCTGAGTAATGTGGGCACACGGGTCTAGAGAAAAATAAGATTCAAAATTTATCTGGAGTTCTGCCTTGGTAGAATGATAGCACAAACTGCAAGATGAAAGAAAATGAGAAGTATTATATTGTACTCACCCTGGATTACATAAAGTTTATCAAAATAATGGAAACCTGGCTTAAGACAATATTATCCTTTGTTTTGGTTGCTGATTTTTAAAGTGATTTCAGCTTAATAATCCAGAGAAACACTAGTAGGCAGATGGGTTTTTGTCTACTGTATTTAAAACCATAAAAGAGAAGGAAAACAGTTGATATATCCCTCAACAAAGTGACATTTTATTCCACAAGTTCATTGCTTCTAAAGAAAAGCTTACTGGAGAGAAATTCAAGAACATCTTGAACCAGGCTATGACCACACAAACAGAAGAGAAGTAGGAATTGGTGGAAATCCCCCAAATCAGAATAAGGTATTCAGATATCTCCATGGCACAGAATCTTGGAAGAGTCTGTAAAGATGAGAAGGGGAAGGCATGTCATAGGCTGTTAAGTAATCAATTCATTTCTATGAAAGGCACTGCATAACTTGTCCTGATAACTTGTTTAGAATGTTCTTAGATGAAAAACTAAAGAACTAAATTTTATATCCTGAAAAAAGTTTACCATTAAGTGAAAAGTTTGAGCTCTGGCTTATAGGAAAATCAAATACAAATAAATTGTCATCTGAGTATGAATATAAAATCCAGGATGATAAATTATTTAAACATAATTAAAAGGAACAAATCAAATGAGAAGTGTTCATTCTCACATACCTAGTAAATAAATAGCAAGTTATATGGGAGCATAGAAAATACAAAAGCAGCTATTCAAACCAGTAGTGATTGACATAAAGCCTTTTTATGGCAATTATTTAATTACTGATAAGATGTCAGAGAAATTTCACATAAATTTTACCAAAACAAAGTAAAGTATAATTATGAAATATATGAAATGTGAGTAAATATGATATATTTATTAGAAACTGTAAGGTAGAGTTTCTAAAGATGGACTTTAACATATTGTTTGTTTGTTTGTGTGGATGTCTTGAGGCGGGTCTCCAGTATCCCAGGCTGCTGTTACACCCACCATGAAGGAAGGGATGATCCTGTGCTCTAGACTCTGCTGATTTTACTGCACATGTTCTGGGATTACAGATATGGCTCCCTATAGCAGCTGAAATCACTTCTAAAAGAATGCACATTTACATAGAATCACTGGCAATAATCATGTTAAACTACTGTGATTTGATTAACTCTTTTGCTATAAATCTACACAAGAGATTGAACAGGGGTTTAACTGAAGTGTTCTTTACAATCGTGTCTCTCCTACAATGATCATTAATTTCACTGAGAAGTATTACCTTGTGATACCAAATGTGTCATCATAGCATGAGTAGTTGCATCAGAAGAGCAAATTCTTCCTCTACTGGGTAGGAAAGTTAGCAGACCAAGGTACAAAAAAATGCAATGAGAAAACCTGTTTTTCTGTAGTGTAACTTAAAAATAAATAAATAACAAGAAAGGAAAAGAAGATTCCAGTCACTATTAAAAACAACTCACCCAGCTATACCCCTCCTGGGTATATACCCAGAAGATATTTCAACATGCAACAGGGCCACATGCTCCACTATGTTTATAGCGGCCTTATTCATAATAGCCAGAAGCTGGAAAGAACCCAGATGTCCTTCAACAGAAGAATGGATACAGAAAATGTGGTACATTTACACAATGGAGTACTACTCAGCCATTAAAAATAATGAGCTCATGAAATTCTTAGACAAATGGAAGGAGCTAGAAAATATCATCCTGAGTGAGATGACCAATCACAAAGGAACACACATGGTATGCACTCACTGATAAGCGGATATTAGCCCCAAAACACACAATACCTAAGATGCAACGCATAAACCTCATGAAACTCAAGAAGAAGGAGGAAGACCAAAGTGAGGGTGCTTTTGTCCTTTTTAGAATGAGTATCAAAAGATTCAGCCAGAGCTCCCAGGATCTAAACCTCCAGCCTGAGAACAGACAGGGGCAAGCTGTCCTCTGAGAGGCTCTAACCAGCAGCTGACTCAGACAGATACAGACATCCAGAGCCAAACATTGGATGGAGCTTGAGGACTCTTAAAGAAGAATAGGTGGAAGGATTGTGGGCCCTAAGGAGATAGGAACTGCACAGGAAGATCAACAGAGTAAACCAACCTGAAGCCTTGGAGCTCTCAGAGACTGAATCACCAACCGTGGAACATATCTAGTCTACACAGATCTAGCTCCATGGGCTGAACCTAGGCCTCCCTGCACATATGTTGTAAATGTGCAGCTTGGTTTTCATGTAGGTCTCAAACATCTGGGGTGGGGGCTATCCCAAAACATGCAGCCTGTATATGGAGTATGGTCTTCTAAAAAAAAAACAGTTGTTCAGTTGTTCATGGAATATTATTTTTTTATATCTCTTGTATTCAGTTTGCAACTACTTCATTGAGAATTTTTGTATGTATATTCATGAGGGATACTGGACTATAACTTATATATTTTTGTTGGGTTTATACTTGATTTCACTATTTCAATATTATTTGCTTTGTGAAGGAGCTTATTGTGGTTCTGAATTTTTTTAAACATAAGTATTGCTTGTTTGAAGGCTCTATAGAATTCTTGTATAAGTATATCTGACACTTGGTATTTTGCTTGTTTGTTTCTTTTCATTTTATTCTGTTTGAATGCTTTTTAAATTTTTTTGATTTGCTGAAAATAAAAATATAAAAAAAAAAATAAAAAAATAAAAACAACTCAAACATCAAAGACTATTTAAATAATGGTGAGTTATTTTATGAAATAAATTTAAAGTTATTTATCCATTTCAAATGATAATATAGTAATTTTTAAATAAAGAAGACCAAGTAAAGGAAAACCTGCATAAAATAATGTTATAACAATAAATTATTATGAAACATATGTATAGAAAAAAGAAAACTAATCTTAGATGGCTTGCAAATTGTTCATGGTAACTCACTTACTACTATTCAGGGACAGAAAAAAAAGGTTTGGGAAGTTCTACTCTCTAATTTAAACATTTTAATTACTATATTTTTACTATTCTACTACCATGATGAAACACCTTGACTAAAGTTACTCATAAAATATAGCATCTAACTGGCTTGTTTACAGTTTCAGAGGGTTAATCCATTACCATTATGGTGGATATGAGGTGACAGGCCGGCATAGGACTGGAACAGTATTCAAGAATTCACATCTGATCTACAAGCTTAAAGGCACAGAGAGGTAGATAAATAGATAAGATAGATAGATAGATAGATAGATAGATAGATAGATAGATAGATAGATAGATGGATAGATAGATAGATAGATAGATAGATAGATAGATAGATAGATAGACAGACAGAGAGACAAGGTGACTTGGCTACAGGTAGACTTTGAAGTTCCAAAAAATGACGGATTCACAACATGGCCACAACTCCTAAAATTTCTCACACAGTTACATAAACTGGTGACAAGACATTCAAGCATATGAATCCTCTGGGACCATTGCTATATAAACAACCACATGTGTTTCCAGATATAGCCTAGAAAAATATACCAGTACCCCTTCTATACTGCAATATCATCTTTCTCTGGGTAGTACATAGCCTTGACTCAGATGCTGAATAAATGTCCGTTCTATGCATGAATTATATTTTTATTATCCATTCATCAGTTAATTGATAGATGTCTAGAAGTAGAACTGCTTAGTGTTTCTATTTTTGACTTTTGGTTATATTTTTTATCAAGCATTTTATTCATTTATTCATGTTTGGGTATTATGAATGGGATTATTTCTCATTCCTTATTCAGTATATTTGTCATGGGAATGTCACTGATTTTGTTTATTAATTTTATGTTTTGCAACTTGAAAGTTTTTATCACCAATAAGAGTTTTCTTTTGTTTTTAATGCTGCATGCGTCTTTTGTAGAATCATATCTTTAAATAAGTATAATTAGATTTCTTTCTTTTTTAATTGTTTCTCTGTCATTTGCTTTTCTTGTTATAGTGTTCTAGCCAAAACTTCAGGTACTATATGGAACAAAAGTGAAAGAAGGGCAGGAAGCTTTTCATACTTTTCCAGAGTTGGATAGAAATGTGTTGCATATTTCACCTTTTAAAACAATGTTTGCTATGACTCTGCCTTATATAGATTTTCTTTTAAATGCATATATGTATTTATTCTATTTTGGGTTATTTGGGACTTTTATCTACAATCGTTGATAGATTTTTATCAAAAAATTTTTCATCTCTTGAGAGGATAACGTGTCTCTGCATTTGAATCTGTTACATAATTTAAAATGTTAATTGATTTGTGTATATTGAACCATCCATGTATATCTGAGAGAAAAAGCAACCTCGATCACTGAGTTGTCCTTTGTTGAAGTTTTAAATTATCATTCCAGTATTCCATTGATACGTTTAGTATCTATATTTCTTATTTGTTTTGACTTTTTATTTTTTTCTTGTTTCTTCAGTTTGGTTACTGATGTGGGGGGAAATGGAAGGTTCTTGGGATCAATGAAGATTTCTTTCATTAGATGAATAATAACATATACTCTATAAACACTAAAGCCACTTTAGTACAGTGGCTTTTTCCAGTCCCATGGTTTCCAGATCTCAAACAATGAATTCTGGGGACCGTAGGTGGTTGTTTCTAAAATGAATTTATTATTGCTCACAGATCAGAGTTAAGAGGAAGGAAATAGCGCTCCTTTATATCAGGAGCATATCACAGTGCTGAGTATCCACCAAGTTGCTAGAGCCGGAGCTGTTTGTTAGACTCACAGCAGCAATTAGGTTAATGTGAGTAGAAGTTAGCTAGTCAGTCCAGGTTGGTTCATTCAAATGTTTATACCAGTCTACCTTACACGTCTGCCCTAGAGTTTTAGTCAGATCCTGACATCTGTCTTCCAGGTAGACATACTCATTGATTCTAGCTTCTAAGCAGAGAAGATATAAATATAACAAAATTCGGTGGTAGACTCAATGCCTCTAAACTTCTCTAACATATCTAACCTCCAGCTGGCACCAACCATCAACAGGATAAAGGATGTCTCCAGCTTCTGGCCTAGAACAGATACCCTGACCTAAAATAGTCTCCTAATTTTTTTTCATCATCATCATATGAGGGTAATATTAATTTTATAAAGAGTTGAATATTAATCCTTCTTTGGTTACTTTTGGCAAAATGTATTAAGAACATAATCATTTTGGGGGAAATTTAAGGCAATAAATATTCATTGCAGACAATAAGTAGGTCAATCTAGCTTTTGATACAGCCTACTAGTCTGTGTTTTTTAAATGAGAATTTGAGATAATTAACATTCAGAGTTGCTTTTGAAATGTGTATATCAATTCCTGTCATATTCTTAGGTTTTGAATTTCCTTCTTCCTATATTGCATAAGTATCAGTTGAATGTAATTTATTCCATTCTGTGACCTCATTTATACATTTGTCATTGTCTTTAATCCAAATACTTTCCTCTGGTATCTTCTGTGGATCTAGTAATAAATATTTCTATTATTTTTATCATGAAAAGTTTTTGTTTACCTTTCAGTTATGACAGATAGCTTTGATAAATATAATATTCAAGGTTACATTTTGTTTATCCTAAGCATTGGAAATCCATCCTACAAAGAATTCCTGGTTTGAGAAGTTTCTCCTAAAATATCTGTTGTTATTCATATGGGTTTGTTTTTATTAGAACTTTAATGTACATTGTGTGTTGATCATATTCAACTCTTGTTTCCCTGTTTCTCTCAAGCACAAAAGGTTTCCCTACCTGCAGAGCTTTTTATTCTCTCTGTTTCCTTTCCTTTCCTTTTTTCTTTTTTTGCTTTTATACCATTTTAATTACATGTAAGTATTAAGGTCAGTTCTAGGTTGATAATCAAAACCATAGGTGCAAATATTCAAGAAACAAGCAAGAAAATAAACACAAGTAGTCAAAGAACAAGCAAGACAATAAACAAAGTCCCGTGATCACTCTTGTGATCACTGTTCTAAGGGCTTATCAGGATGACCAAAATATCTGAGCCTACTTCCCTGCTCTAGTTCAAAGTCATTTTCTTGCCCCTAAATTTCAATTTATGTTGTCTATATATCATGGATTTAAGGCATTTCACTCTACTGTGGTCCACTTTTACTCAAAGATATATGATCTTCCTTTACCTAGCCAGTGTCAGCTACCAATGGGTCTTCCATGACCACAACTCACCCCCTGTATGTTCTGGGGTTTGGCATAGCTTTATTTTACAAGAGTCTTTTGTATGTTTCCATAATTACTGAGTTCATATGTGCTAATTTCTTTTGTCTGGAAGAAACTGTTTCCTGTACATCATCCACAACCTCTGGTTCATATACTCTTTCTACCTTCTCTTCCATAATGATCACTGAGCCTTGGAAGTAAGAGGAGTGATGCTCTAATTTGGGGCTAAGAACTATTAACCCTTTGTTATCTCCATCATTACCAGTTCTCTCTCTCTCTCTCTCTCTCTCTCTCTCTCTCTCTCTCTGTCTGTCTGTCTCTTTCTCTCAAATGGCAGAATGAAGCATTAATTTTTGTGTAAAATTACATTATTAAGATTTGGTTTAATACTATGTCTGTTTTGGAAAATAGTAGTGTCAGGTTCTCCCTTAGGGCATGGGACCTATCTACTCACAGATCTATGGCCTAATAATAGAACCAGAAATGGGTTTAATCATATGGAGTGGCACTAAAATTCTATCTGATAGCAACTGGTTGCATCCATGATGTCTACACCACTGTTACACCAATGGGTAGGTCTTCCTAGGCCAGTAATTACTACAGCCCAGGGTTTACAGCTGATAACTACTGGAAATATACACGTCACCTTTCAGCACTAAGAAAGCCTGATTCATATGTGACTTGGTTTATCTATGTGGATATTTTCTTTGTTTTCTGTTTTATTGTTTTGTGTAATTACTGTTTTAGTTATAGTAGGATAAGAGAGGTCTCTTTTCTGGTATTTTACTTTAGCTCAGTTAGCAAATTCTTCTACCTAAGGAAGATCTTCTGCTTTTATCTTATTAGAAATTGTTTCTATGCTTGTCGAATTAGATCCTTCCCTTCAATGCTCATAACTTTAGACTTTTATTATTTCATAGTGTCATGTATATCTTGATCTTTATAATTGTATGTACTTATTATTTAACATTTTTTCATAGATTATTCAAATTCCTCCACCTTGTTTTCAAATGCAAATATTTTGTCCTCTCCTCAATCCAGTGTATTGGTGAGATATTTTATGGAATTTTTAATTTGACTTTTAATTTCCCTTTTTCATATTTCACATAGGATTATTCATGAGTATTTAATCAAAATCATCTTTAATTTCTCACATCACATTATTTCATTCTATTGTTTGTATTATCATTCAAGTGTCTGTTTTCTTTTATTTAAATACTTGTAATCATTCTTTGGAGTTGTGTGCCTTGTACTTTTAATTCGCTGGCACTGGGTATTGCATTTCTAATACTCAAAATCATTTAATGTGTTGTATTGCCTTAATTTATCATGTTTCTTATATTAGTACATTGTGACTTATACATCTGTTTCCTTTCTTAAAATTTGCTCATTTAAAATTTCCATATAATATATTTTGTTCATACTCTTTTCTCTTGCCTAACTCCTCCCAAATACTCCCACTGTTCTGCCAACTGAACTTCATGTTCTTTCTCCTTCCCAAATTATATACAAATATTTAAATGAAAATTAAAAAATTAAATCATAAAACCAAAAAAAATTACAGAAGAACATCAAAATGTATATAGAAAACATGGAGCCTGTTCTTCCTTCACTGATAAATCCTGAGAATGAAGCCTACTCTGGAGTGTGGTTAATATAGCCAGTATCACTCAATGGAGAATATTGATATTCCCTCTTCAACACATTATCAAATTCAAATAGCTTCTTGGTCAGGGATAGAACTTCCTTCCCATTTCTCCTTCTTTGTGCTGAGATGTTGTCTGGCTTGAATTTGTTGATGTCTTGTGAATGCTGTAATAGTTTATGTGAATTCATTATTGTGTGAGTCCTCTTGTGCCTAGAAAATGCTCAATTCTTGGAGTCATCTCTAAACTCTGGTTCTTACAATTTTTCGATCTTTTGTTCTGCCTAGATCTCTGTATTTTGATGGGGTCATGTGATAAAGACATTCTGTTTAAAGCTGAGAATTCTAAGATCAATCACTCTTTGGACATTGTTGAGTTATGAGTCCCTGTGCTATGTTATCACCTACTCCAAAATGCATTGATATTCAGAGCTGATGTGTCTGTATGGTTACTGTGTCATGTTGACCTTGATATTGTTTATAGATATCATATCTGGATAGGACTGTTGGTTGTCTCCTTCCTTGAAATCTTTCAAGGCCAGGAAAGCTAGTCATAAGGAAGAAATTGTTCAGATCAGATCCAGCTCAGGAGTCTTCAGAATGAATTTTATTATGTTTTCAACAATAAGACCTTATCTTTAACCCCTGCAAAATGAAAATGTAAACAGCAATAATATATATGCTTTGGGTATCTCTTATACAACCCTGGCCAGAAATTCAAAATATGGCTTCTTATTGATGTCATTTTGTTGTTGTTTGATTGCTTGTTTGTTTTTAAGGTAGCCAAAAAAGAGAAATATACAAGATGCAAATAGAAAATAGAATTCATCATAGTAGATTTGGAGGAGAACATGTAGAACAAATTTAATATTTAACCATGATTTATAAATAAAAGCAAAGTAATCATAAGGAATATGCAAAATGCAAATGAGTACTAAAAATAAGAAACAAAGAATGTATTTGCCTTATATTTTTATGTTTCAATTAATTCTTGGAAAATTTTTATGAAATATATTTAACAATGTTCCCTCTTCCATAACTTTTCCCAGATATAATCCCACATTTCATAACTACTCAACTTTATGTCCTCAAAGCTTTCTAAGACCCATAAAGTCAATTATGTGCTTCTCATATACTCCTTGCTATATGCCTGTCTATTGAAGTATGTTTGAGCTTGCAGGAGCCATATACTTTACAAAACTAACTCTTCCTCTTCTACAAACTATTAATTACCAATATCATTTCAGATAGATAATATGAGCTTCATAGCCACCTGATCTATCTGTGCTGGAATTTTGTCTGACTTGAGATTTATGTCTTTCTATACTACATCAATGACTATGAGTTCCTATGTGTTTCTAGACTTGTGTCTCAAAAATATTGCTATAAATCCACAGCCTCTGGATTTTATAATCTTTCCATACTCTCTACCTTGTTGATCCCTGATCCTAGGGATAATCTCCAGAGATGGTGATGCTACATTTAGGGCTGAGAATTAAAGTCTTCTATTCAATGATCCTTGACCAGTTGTGAGTCTCTGTATTAATTGCAAAAAGAAGCTTCTCTGATGAGGTTTGAGGGATACACATACCACAACTAGTGTGATAAGTCATTACAGGTTGGTATAATATTATGTCAATTCAGTAGAAAACTAGGTGAGTCTTTCTAGGAAGCATGATCAGCCTAGCCACAGGAAATGTCCAAGATCCTGTAATTAAAAATGCATTTTTTGCTTTGCCTGAACTTGTCTTTTGACTTGTTTTACTTACCCGTTTTATAGTGTGTGTTTGTTGTCTCTTTGGGCCCATGGGGAATGATTTTAGGGGAGGTGGAGTAGAGAATAGCTGGGAGTGGAAAAAGAGGTACTGTATAAGAGAAAAATCTATTTTCAATGAAAATAAATGAAAATAAAATGCAAAAATGCATCATCTTTTGTTCTTGTTTGTAAGAAAAAAAAAAAACAAAACAACAAAAATAACAGAAAGACCACATACTCATGGAAGCTGAAAAACTCTCTACTCAATGATAACTTAGTCAAGAAAGAAATTAAGAAAGAAATTTAAAACTTTATAGAATTTAATGAAAATGAAGGCACAGTATTCCCATAATTATTGGACACAATGGAAACAGTTCTAAGACTAAAACTCATAGCTCTGAGTGCCTCCCTAAAGAAATTGGAGAGATCACACAATAGTAGCTTAACAGCACATCTAAAATCGCTAGAACAAAAAAGAAGCCAATACACACAAGAAGAGGAGACAGCAGAAATAATCAAAATCATGAATGAAGTTAACCAAGGTGAAACAAAGAAAACTATACAAAGAATCAGCAAAACTAGGAGCTGGTTCTTTGATTAAAATCAACAAGATAGATAAATCCTTAGCCAAATTAACTAAAGGCACAGATAAAATATCCAAATTAACAAAAATCAGAAATGAAAAGGGAGACATAATAACATAATGGAAATGCAAATAATAATAATAATAATAAGATCCTACTACAAAACCCTATATTCAGTAAAACTTGAAAATCTAGATTAAGTGAATAATTTTCTAGACAGATACCAGGCACCAAAGTTAAATCAGGATCAGTTAAACAGTTTAAACTCCACAATAACTCCTAAGGAAATAGATGAATTTATTAAAAGTCTCCTAACCAAAAAGAGCCCATGATCAGATTGTTTTGGGCTAGATTTCTATCAGACCTTCAAAGAAAACCTAATACCAATACTCTTCAAACTATTCCAGAAATATAAACAGAGGAACACTACTTAATTCATTCTATGAAGCCACAGTTATACTGATACCTAAAACACACAAAGACCCAACAAAGAGAACTTCAGTTGAATTTCCTGTATGAATACCAATGCAAAAATACTCAAAATGTTTGCAAATAGAATCCAAGAACACACTAGAATGATAGTTCAGAATGATCAAGTAGTGTTAATCCAGGGATGCAGGAATGGTTCACTATATGGAAATCCATTAAAGCAATCCACTATATAAACAAACTCAAAAACAGAAACCACATGATTCTCTCATTAGATGTTGAAAAACTCTTTTACAAAATACAACACCTCTTCATGTTAAAAGCCTTGGAAAGATGAGGAATTCAAGGCACTTACCTAAGTATAATAAAAGCAACATACAGCAAACTGATAGCCAAAATCAAGTTAAATGGGAAGAAACATGAAGCAATCACACTAAAATCAGGGATATTACAAAGCTGCCAACTCTCTCCATATTTATTCAATATAGTACTCAAATAATAAATAGAATGTCTGGGGGAAACACTAATCCTGACCTCTATCTTTACTACAGAGAAATGGTGATAAAAATCTTATGGAATTGATACAGAGATAGACAGATATATCAATGGAAAAGAATTGAAGACAAGAAATTAATTCATAAATCTATGGTCACTTGATCTTTGACAAAGAAGCCAAAAACATGCAGTAGAAAAAACAAAGCATTCTCAACAAATGGTGCTGGTTCACTTGGAGGTCTGAATGTAGAAGAATGCAAATTGAACCATTTTCATGTCCTAAAAGAAAGCTCAAGTCCAAGTGGATCAAGGACCTCCACATAAAACCAGGTATGCTGAATCTAATGGAAAGAGAGAGTGGGAAAAAGCATTGAACACATTGGCATAGTGAAAAATTTCCTGAACAGAACATCAGTGGTTCAGTCGCTAAGATCAATAATTGACAAATGGGATCTCATAAAATTGAAAAGCTTCTGTAAGGCAAAGGACACTATCAATATGACAAAATGGCAACTACAGACTGAAAAAATCTTTACCAACTTTTCATCCAATAGGAGGCTAATATACAAAATATACAAGAAACTCAAAAAGTTAGATTCTAGAGACTCGAATAACCCTATTAAAAAAGGGATACAAAGCTAAACAAAGAATTCTCAACTGAGGAATCTTGAGGGGCTGAGAAGTACCTACAGAAATGATCAACATTCTTAGTCATCAGGGAAATGTAAATCAAAATGAGCCTAATATTGCACCTTATACCAATAAGAGTGGTTAAGATCAAAATCTCAGATGTAGGCAGATACTGGTGAGGATGTGGAGAAAGAGGAACACTCCTTCATTGCTGGTGGATCTGCAAACTGGTACAACTACTTTGGAAATCAACCTGGAGCATTCTCAAACAATTGGAAGTAGTTCTGCCTGAAGACACAGCTCTATCAATACTCAGCATATATCCAAATGATGAGCCAACATATAACAAAGATATGTGCTCCACAATATTCATAGCAGCCTTATTTATAATAACCAGAAGCTGGCAACAATCCAGATGTCCCTCAACAGAAGAACAGATACAGAAAATGTGTCATATTTACACAGGAGGAGGGGGTACTCAGAAAACAAAAGATGGGGAAGGGTTGTGGGAGGGGGTGACTGGACGGTTTTTTAAAGTGAATTTAGCAAAAAAATAAAATTAAAAAAAAAAGAAAAAATGTACATCATTCCTTGGTTAAAAAAAAAAATGATGATTATCCTAATTTACACTCAAAGGGTGGAAACTAAAAAATATCATCCAGATTGAGGCAAGGGAGAAAACAAAATGATTGTAAAGTAGAGGAACAAAGGATGTGGAGAGGGAAAGAGGAGGGGGAGGAAATGGGGCAGGAATCTGGTATGGGTAAGAACCAAGAAAAGAATCCAGAGAGTAAGGAAAATAATAAAATAGTAAAGTTGGCATGAGAATGGGGGAAACCACAGAAAGTCTCAGATCCAGGAAGTGAAGTCCATAAGACCTAGTGGTTATGACATTAGTGGAAGTACACAACAGAGCAGAAATAGAATCTGAAGAGATCACCTGTAGTAGATTGGCATTGCCCCCATTTGAGGGATGAGGCTACCCACCTGTCTCAAAAATGGTAACCCAGAATTATTTCTTTTTAAAGGAAATGCATGGACAAAAATGGAGCAGAGACTGAAGGAAAGGCCACACAGAGACTGTGCCACCTTGACACCCATTCTATCTGCAGACACCAAATCCTGACACTATTGCTGATTCCAAGAAGTGATCTCAGATAGATGCCTAGAATGGCTGTCCTCTGAAAAACTCTGCAAGTATCTGACTAATAGAGAAGCAAATACAGCTAGCCATTGAACTGAGCCTGGGAACCCCAATGGAAGGGTTAGGGAAGGACTGAAGGAGCTGAAGGGGATTGCAACCCCATAGGTAGAACAACAGTATCAATTTAGCTGACTCTACAAAGCTTTCAGGGACTAAATTACCAACCAACAAAGATACATGGATGGGTCCATGGCTCCAGTACATATGTAGCAGAGGATTGCCTTATCTGGTGTCAATAAAAGAGGAGGTCCTTGGTCCTGTGAAGGCTTGTTGCCCCACGATAAGTGGATGCTAGAGAGGCAAGGCAGGAGTAGGTAGGTGGGTAGGAGCACCCTCTTAGAGACAAAGGGGAGGGGGATGGGTTGGGGGGGTTAAAGAGGGAATACCTGGAAGGGTGACAACATTTGAAATCTAAATAAATCAAATAACCAATTAATAAATAATAATAAAAAAGTTTTTATTGCTTTGTTTTCATACTTGTAGTTCTATTGAGATCTGTACCTGAACAATATTCTTGATTTTTAAGTGTACCACTGTTCCTTTCTGGAGATACTAGGCACACACAATTATAAATGGGAAAGTTCTTACCTGAACAACTCTATAATCATCTGCTTGTTTGCTATATGGTTAGCCATTATGACTAAGGAAACGAATCCTGTATTTGTTAACACAATTCGTTTTCTTTCATGCTGTGATGATCCCTAAAATAAAGTGGAAAATGTGCTGATATAATTACAGGTTCTGGTAATATCTATAGGAGTTTAATTCCATTCCTTTCGCATCTAAGGATATAAGCCTCTCAGTTAATCACAGTTTGAATTATCCAACTGGTTATTTTAATTTATTCATTCTCATGGAAATTTTTTTCTTCCATTGAAATTATAGAAATAAAAATGTTGCTTAGTGAACATTTACATCTTCACTCAAAATATAACAGCAAGACAGGATGTTTTGGGTTAGGAGTTTTTTGCATTTTCTTTGACAGTTGTGTCAATGTTTTCCATGGTATATTCTGCACATGAGATTCTCTCTTCTATCTCTTGTATTGTTGGTGATGCTTGCGTCTATGGCTCCTGATCTCTTTCCTACTTTTTCTATCTCCAGGGTAGTCTCCCTTTGAGATTTCTTTATTATTTCTACTTCCATTTTTAGATCCTGGATGGTTTTGTTTAATTCCTTCACCTGCTTAATTGGTTTTCTTGAAATTCTTTAATGGATTTTTGTGTTTCCTCTTTAAGGGCTTCTATCTGTTTGTTTACTTGTATTCTCCTGTACTTCTTTAAGGGAGTTACTTATGTCCTTCTTAAAACCCTCATCATGAGAAGTGATTTTAATTCTGAATCTTGCTTTTTTGGTGTGATGGGGTGTCCAGGCCTTGCTATGGTGGGAGAACTGGGTTCTGATGATGCCCAGTTTGGTTTCTGATGCTTATGTTCTTGTGCTTGCCTTTCGCCATCTGGTTAACTCTAGTGTTACCTGCACTCACTGTATCTAACTGGAATCTGTCTTTCCAGTTATCTTGCTTGTGTGAGAGCTCCTCAGAGTCCAGATGTCTCTGTGATTGTGTAATCCTCAGCTCCTGTGTGGGAGAACTCGGGGACTCATGCTGCCTCTGGTATCCTGAAATTCTGTGCTCTGAGTGCAGTGGTTTCTCTTGGATGGTTCAGAATATGGTGTCTTCACAGGAGCAGATCAGCTAGGTGTTCACTGGTCTGAGTGGAGTGACTCCTCTACAGTGGCTCAGGGTATGGTGTCCACTGCTCTGCATACAGTGGCTCCTCTAAGATGGCTCAGGATATGGTGTCTCCACAGGAGCAGACCAGCTAGGTGTCTGACCCAGCCAGAAGGACCAGGCAAGGGGCTGAAGGGAAGTGGTATTCAAGAGGGGTGGGGTTTGAGTTGTTGATGGTACCTGAGCATCCCTGGATCCCAGTTGTAACTCTGGGGCATAGAGTAGTGGGAAAGGATTCTTACCCATTGCTCTGAGTGCAGTGGCTCCTCAAGGATGGCTTAGATATGGTGTCTCCACAGGATCAGATCAGCTAGGTGTCAGCCTCAGCAAAAGGGTAGAGCCACTCTTAAATCTCCCTTTGGAATGCTTGCTTTGCTTAGGTTTTCTTCTGTAGTTGTGCTAAATGAACTTACATACATCCTGGCTTCCTCTTAATTCATTACATTAGAAGTCAAGAATCAAAGTGAGCCACTTTTGCAATATCAATATTCCAAACCTTCATTATGGACTTTTGAATATGTACTTATTACTGACATCTGTAGTCACCATATTATTCCATTGACCACTAGGACTTTTTTATGCAATTGGAAACTTACCTTAACCTGATGATCAACTGTCACCTATTTTTTCTCTCCTTTTTATAACCTGTATTAACCATAATTCTACTCTTAAACTTCCATAAGATGAGCATATTCAGGTTTCACAGATGAATAAGACAATTTGGTGTCTGGTTTTCATGCCATTCTTTTCTTGTGTGGTATAATGAACTATCTATACATCCTGCATTAGGCATCAGAATTTTATTACTTTCATTCTACAATAGCATTCCACATGTATTTACACACTTTCTTCACTATTTATAAGATGTTGGGATTGGTTTTGCAATTTCCCAATGACAAGTGATATTGAATGTTTTTTATTCATACATAAGTCTTTTGAGAATGGTTTAATTAGATCTACTGACAATATTAAAATTAGACTGCATATTAGAAAATTGATAGTACATCCAAGACTACAGATCTTGGGACCATTAACTGGGTTATCTCTGCTGATTTCTTTTAGTCCCGTCCTTAAATAGGCTGACTAACTTTGTGATACAACAGATAGATAATTCAGTGGCAAAACCTATTCAGATACATTATCATAAGTTAGCTATGGAGACCATGAGACTCAAGATGAGGTTGTTACTTTATACAGGGTGTTCCTCAAACCCATCTCCACCCAACCTAAAAGAAGAGACTTCCACCCCTAGACCAAGCAGAGAGGGGCTACCCAGAACCCTCTCTGTCTGGCGATATGAATTCTTGCTTAGGCTGCGAGGCTAAGCACTGCAAGGGAATATAAATAAAAGTTTAAATATCTATCTGGGTTCCCTGAGGGACAAGCCTGACTGCATAGGGATTGATGTCAAAAGTATCCCCTTCCAGGAAAAAGACATCAGGATGGGTATGGCCCTCATGCCTCACTGGACAACGGCAGGAGGACCTGGGCCATTACAAGGTCCCCTTCAATTATTGGAGGTCAGGCCTCTATCCCCGCCTTCTCAAGAATAGAATCGCCAAGGCCCTTCTATACTTAAAGAAGGGAAGAGATGTTAGGAGCAGCCCTACATATACACTAAAGGCCTAAAATCAGCATAGGCCTAAAGTCAGCAATGTCCTGACATACATGCATGCTAACACCAAGTCTTGGGTCTCTGTGGAAAAACACTGAAACAGCAGGCTATAAGCTATTGTAAACAGGCAGCTTCTGCGGAAATTTACCAGCCCAAGTAGTCATAGGTCTTATAAATAGGCAGCCTTGGGGGACAGTACCAACTTAGATAAGGACAAGTGAATCATAGGCAGAGTCATAGTGACCTGTCCCCTGAACCTACACCCAGTTGATACCCTGTTCTGAAAGGTATCTGTACTCCCCTTGAACACCTATGCTCCGGTGCCATTCACTTCCCCATATCCTGCTTTTTGTTTTTATAAACCCTGTGTAAATAAGTAAATTATGATGTGATTTAAATAACTAAATAAATTAAAAAGAAAAAAAAAAAAAGAAAAAAAAAAGCACAAAAAGACCTCCAGGCTGATCACATTGATTTGGATAACCAAATGGGGTCTCTTCCCTGTAGAAGATTATTTATCAAATTTCCAACAGTTCCTATTTACCAATAGCTTTTTGTCACATGTTATCATGTAGTGCTTGTTTAAGCACATATTTTGATTAGATGTCATGGTCATAGCCTTTCTAATATTTCAAGGGGACACAATACACAAATATCACTCTGTTCCTCTGGCTGTTACATTCTTTCTGCCCTTCTTCCACAATGATTCTTTAGCCATAGGCACTACAATTACAATGGTGATTTATCCATTGGGACTATGCTACAAAAGTCTGTATTTGATCAGTTGTGGGTTTATGGTAATAGAATTGGTCTGATGTTTGAAAATGTCTCTTTGATGGAAGATGAGGACTATAGTTTTCTGTTGATATAAGGACAAATATCTGAGGTGTAAGAAAATATAATAACAATCATCAGTAAAGTGATGATTATAGATTATCCTCCAAAGAGCCAGTAATTCATTAGTCCTATGTAGATAGCTAGATTTCTGGTATAAGGCTCTTGTTGAGCAGGTCTTAAGTGAAATTGAAGACTTGTTGATTACCACCAAGGCATGTATGTGCACTTGTTTAAAATGCCTATTGGTCATTGATGTGGTTCACAGATATCGTATCTAGATAAGAAGGTGGCACCTTCTGATACTATGAAATGTAATTCTCTGGGATGAGTCTTTCAGATTAGTCCAACCATAGAACCCTCTGTGGTCTGTATTTGCAATGTCACTACCATGTTGTTATAACCTCTTTCTCCATATCTTCAGAGGTTTAAATTTTTCATTATAGAGGTTCTTCACTTCCTAGGTAAGTTTTATTTCAATATCTTTATTTTCATTGATGTTATTTCAGAAGGTAGTGTGACCAAGGCATTTCTGTATATTTGTTGTTGGGATTTAGAAAAGCTATTTATGTAAATTGATTCTGTATCTTGTCATATTGATGAATTTATTTATTTATTTTGAAGTTTGCTGCTAGAAATTTTGGAATGTTCTATCTAGTCCTTTGTTCTCTATTACTTTAATTATGGTAGCATGTTGGAATTTATTAAATATCATTTTTGTATCTTTTGATATCATCATGTGAATTTTTCTTCAAGTTCACTTACATGGTTTCAGCTTTATTGAGTCATAAATGTTGAGCAATCTCTGAAATTCAAGAATAAATCCAATTTTATCATATTGTATGATGATTTTGATATATGACTATATCTTATATTTAATTTATTAAATATTTTTGAGTCTGTTTTTATTAGGCATATAGGTCTACAGTTTGTGCTGTTGTTGAATAGTTTTGATATTACTGTGATTCTGGCCTCAGAAAAAGAGTTTGGGAGTCCTCCACTTTTTATCTTTGTAAAATAATTTAAGTGACTATATATAGTCCTGGGCTTTTCTTTAAGTTGCAAGTCTTTTTGTTACAATTTCTATCTCCTCATTTGTTATATATTTATGTTACTGACAATTTTGATAATGCTTTTTGTTTAATTTTAGAGGCAGGTTCTAGAAATTCATGTTTCCTTTTTCATTTTCTAGCTTAATTGAGTAAATATTTTTAAATTAATATGCCTCTAAGAGGGTGCTCTCCCACCCATCCAGCCACTCCTGCCTTACCCCCTGTATCGCCCTTCACTGGGGCAACAAGCCTCCACAGGACCAAGCTTCTCCTCTCCCAATGATGCCAAATAAGGCAATCGTCTTCTACATATGCAGCTGGAGCCATGGATATCTCCATGTATACTCTTTGGTTGGTAGATTAGTCCCTGGGAGATATGAGTGGTCCAGTTAGTTGATATTGTTCTTATTGATATTAAAGACCAATGATTGTTGTTTCTAGTTGTTTTTGTTATTAGAGACAGAATTATATTTGTATGGTTCTCTTCTTTTGGGTTTGTTGTGAGACGATTAATTTCTTGGTTTTCCTTTGGTGTAGTTTTCTCTCCTTGTTTTGGACTTTTCTTCTATCATCTTCTGTAGAAGACTGGTAGAAAATATGGATTGGTAGAAAGATATGGTTTAAATTTGGTTTTGTCATGGAATGTCTTGGTTTCTGCATCTATGGTGATTGAAAGTTTTGCTGGGCATAGTAGCCTAAGTTGGCATTTGTGTTCTCTTAAGTTCTCCGTGACACATGTCCAAGATATTCTGTCTTCTAGTGTCTCTTTTGAGAAGTCTTGTGGAATGTTAGGTCTGCCTTTATTTGTTACTTGGCCTTTTTCTCCTACCACTTTTAATATTCTTTTTTGTTCTGTGTATTTTTTTGCCTTGATTATTATATGATATGAGGAATTTATCTTCTGGTTCAATCTTTTTGGTGTTTTGTAGTCTTCTTGTAATTTATGGCCATCTCTTTCTTTAGGTTAGGGAAGTTTCTTGTATAAATTTGTTGAAGATATTTTCTAGCTTTTTAAATTGGAAATGTTTACTGTCTTCTATTCCTATTGTTCTTAGGTTTCTTCTTTTTATTGTGTCCTAAATTTCCTGAATGTATTGGGTTAGGAATTTTTACACTTTATATTTTTTTTTGACTGTTGTGACAGTATCATCTATGGTATCTTCTATGCAGGATATCACTCTTCTATCTCTTATATTCTCTTGTTATTGCTAGCATCTGTAACTCTGATCTCTTTCCTAGGTTTGACAACTCCCTTTGTGATTTCTTGTTGTTTCTATTTCCATTTTCTGATAGTGGTCATTTTTTTTTTTTGTTGTTGTTGTTTAATTCCTTTACCTGTTTGACTGTGTTTTCTATATTTCCTTAAGGGATTTTTGTGTTTCCTCTTTTAGGGCTTCTACCTGTCTACCTGTGTTCTCTTATATTTCTAAAGGGAGTTAAATCTATGTCCTTATTAATGTCTTCACTTATCTGCATCATGTGGTGGGATTTTAGGTCAGAATCTTGCTTTTCAGTTGTGTTAGGCTAAACAGTGCTTGCTGTGGTGGAAGAACTGAGTTCTGATGGTGCCAAGTAGCATTTGTTTCTGTTTCTCATGTTCTTACGCTTGACTCTTATCCTATGTTTATCACTGGTCTTCATGTCTCTGACTGCAGCCTGTAGTGCCTGCGAGCCTGGTTATGACGGACATCCTCCAGTCAGGCTGTCTCTGGGTGTGGGAGGGAATCTATAGCTACTGATCTGCCCTAGGCAGAATTGAGGACAGGAATGAAGATAGGTCCCTCCTCTTCCTGGTCCTCTTGGGGTCCCAGTTAGGCAAAGGTGGGGAAGTGGGGGAGACTCACATGTGAGCCTGGTTGTGATTGACCTCCTGAGAGTCAAGCTTTCTCTGGGTGTGGGAGGGGTTCTGGAGCACTGACTCTGCCCTGGGCAGAGTTGGGGGCTGGAAGAAAGCAATTAAAATATTTTTATATCCCAATAGCTGCCAGCTCTCCCTGTTTCCCCTTCACAGATTTCCTGCCCCAAACCCATCTCCTTCTCCTTTGAGAGGGTGCCCAACTGACAGCTCTGGCACTGCCTGCTGTACCAAGCTTGGGCGTAGGCCTGGGGATTAAAGAAATACTCAGACTCGGGTCATCCCTTGTGAGAGAGAGAGACTGCTAATGCCTTTACTGAACAGGTTCAATGTATACACCAAGCCAGGGAAGGAAAAACACAAACTCAGGAAAAAACAGGAACTCAATTTGGGGGCAATGGGATGTCAAGAGTAAATTCCCTTCCTGGGGCATCATCCTTCAACAGGAGGTTTTGTTGAACATCAAGAGTAAATTCCCTTCCTGGGGCACCATGCCTTAGTTAGGATGTTTTGATCCTAGAGGAACTACAGAATGTTACTTAGTAGACAACAGCATATGGAAGGGCTCAGCCAGGGCATAACAGCCCTTCGGGGTCCTACACCCAATCTAGGCATGGGACAACCTTCCCCTAACATGTGCACAATAAATCTCTGCAGGGTTAGTGCACCCTCTCCCACTGAGGATTGACAAAGCAGTACTTTTGGGGAATAGATTCCACATAGAGGCAACATCTTCAGGGACAGACCCACTCCAGTTATTGGGAGACCCACATAGAGATTGATCTACACATCTATCGCATATGTGTCAGGGCTAAGATCCAGCCTGTGTATGCTCTTTATTTAGTGCCTTAGTCTCTGAGAGCTCCCAAGAGTCCAGATTAGTTGGTGTTCATATGAGGTTGACCTATCCCCTTTAGTGTCTTTGAGACAGATCTTAGCCTCTGAGAGTGTGGCTCTCCCCTGACACCCTCCTTTCCTGAGGCATTAAGTCTCTATAGGATTAGGACTAGTGAGGATGATTTAATTACTCTTGAGCAGATTGGCAAAGTACGGGATCAGAAATAGGAGGGTGAAGAGGAGAGAAGCATAGAGAGCCAGAGAATGAATGGAAATATGCAGTGGCTGGGCATGGGGGAAATCTCTAGAAAGTCTCAGAGATCTGGTATGCAAGAAGCACCCAGGACTCAATGTGGGTGACCTTAATCAAAATGCCCATCAGTGGGAAGACAGAACTTGAAAAGAACACTTCCAGTAGCCTGATAAAACCCCACAGTGGAGGCATGGAGACAACAACTCACCTACAAAGCTTTTGACCCAACATTGCCATATATAGGAAAAAACGGAGTAAAGGCTTAAGGAAATGCTAATCAGTGACTGTCCCAACTTAAGTGCATTTTAAAAAAATATTATCTACAAGATTATTATTTTGTCTCTGCCTTCCATTTCACCATAGGAGTACAGAGATAAAACATGTGCTGTGTACACTCAGCTTTTTACATGAGTGTCAGGAATAGAACTGAAATCAGAATTGTAGAGCACATGCTTTTACCTACTGGACAATTTTCCCCACCATATCCCAAGTAATAGTTCAATAGATTACAGTATTCCTAATGGAGGACTTAGAGAAAGGACTGAAGGAGCTGAAGGGGTTTGTAGCCCCATAGGAGGAACAGTAACATGAACTAATTAGACCCCCAGAGCTCTCAGGGACTAAACCACCAACCAAAGAGTGCACAAGGAGCAACCCATGGTTCCAGCCACATGTGTAGCCGAGGATGGCCTTGCCAGGCATCAACGGAAGGAGAGACCCTTGGTACTGTGAAGGCTCAATCCGCCAGTGTAGGGGAATGCTGGGGCAGGGAAGTGGGAATGAGTGGGTGGGTAAGGGAACAACCTCATAGAAGCAGGAGGAGTGGAGAAGGAATAGGAGGTTTTTGGAGGGGAAACCAGGAAAGGGGATAACATTTGAAATGTAAATAAAGAAAATATCTAATAAAAATTTTTTTAAAAAATTTATCAACCCTCAAAAGAACATATAAAAATTCCATTTAATTTTGCAAAGTTGATCTTGATATTATAGGACCAAACACAGTATGCTTTCAAAAGCCTTTCACATTTTCCTTTATGAAATACTTGTTACTAATATTAGATTTTTTAAAAAGCAAACAACAAAAAGCACAAACAACAACAAAATCCTGACCTTATTTAGGGAAAATATAGAATTTTAAAAATGTATGTGAATATGTATTTATAAATATTCTAAAGCATATCTTCTGATGTCTTTCAGCATTAATATAGTTAAATAAGTACAAAAGAAAACACATCAAGGACTTCAACTTCCTCTCCATACACACATAAACAAACAAAAATGACATGTGTCAACATGAAAGAATAACCAGCAACCTTTTGTTAATACAAATACAAAATTTTAAATAGAATTAAAGAAAATTCTCCCTACAATATCATGTACATTGTAAATTCTCCAAAGGTAATGAAGGTTGCTTTGCAATAGCTAAAACTATAGGCATAGCACCCTTGAGACTCAAGCAAAATATATCAACATAAAGCAGTATGCATGTTGTAAATACAGCAACCACGCTATAGCAGCACGAATTATGCAAAAGAACTACTTCAATCAAGTAAGGTGGAAAGTGAAAAAAAATCACTAACACTGTTCATTGTTAGGCCTGGGAGACAGCAAGTTAAAGACAAGGAGAAACAAAAGTGGCAGGATCATTTTGAAAAATCAATTATTAATGAATGAGGTGAATAACCCATGTAAATATTTATCAAATGGATGGCTTTCTTAGGGATTAGGTCATCATCATTAGTCTAGTATTACTGTAGGCTACACTCAGCTCATACAGAAATATCAATGTGCAGGAGTTGTAGCATTGCTAGATTTGCTAGGTAAGGTCTATTTGGAAACCGTGAGTGATGGGATAGACAAGGGATAAAGAGATTGGAGAAATGTACTGAGGACAGTTTTGGATTCAGCATTATTTTATCATTTTTCTTTTGATTCTTATTTACTTATTTATTACCAGAGCAAATTCTGCCACCCCCGTCGTCCACTATCCCAGATTTCTTACCCCCATCTGCCCTCCCCTTCGCCTCTGAGTGGGCAGCTCTCTCCCATGTCTCCCTTCCTGTTACACCAAGTCTCTGGAGGACCAGGCTCATCACTCTCACTGAGCCCCTCTGCTACATGTGTGTCATTGGCCTCTGACCAACCTGTGTATGCTCTTTGTTGGTGGCTTAGTCTTGAGGGACTTCCAGGGATACAGGTTAGTTGACACTGTTGATTTTACTGTGGGGTTGAAATCTTGTTGAGGGTCTTGATTCCTTCCTTCATTTCTTCCCTAACTCTTCCACAGGGGTCCCCTAACTCTTCCTTTAGGGGTCCCCTACCTCCAACTCCATCCAATGTTCCTCTGTGAGTATCTGCATCATCTCTCAGAGAGAGGACTGCTAAGCTAGGCACCTGTCTGTAAGCACAATATAACATCATTAATAGTATATGTGAGCCTTCCGGTCTGTGCCTGCACCTGGAACAGTCCTGAGGCATCAGCTCTGCACACAATCTCCACAAATACCAGAGGAGCCTGGACTCCTAGGAGCTCTAACACACCTAAGAGTGTAGGTGAGTAGGCTGCAACCTGTCACCCACCCTGCCCCCAAACAGGGAGTAATTTGGGACCTGCAGGGACCTAGGAACTCCCTCAAGGCCAGTGGCTCAGGACACTTCCAGTCTGCACTTGAGCCATACGATAATTAGGAAACATAGGATAACAGGATCACAGGATCTCAGGAACTTGGGCACACTAGGATTTCAGAATCCCAGAAACAGCCTGACTCCCGAGAGCTGTCACAACTAGGATCTCAGGATCACAGGATTAAAGAGACAGCTGGACTCTTAGGAGTTCTAACACAACAAAAATAACAGGACAGACAGGTTCCAGTCAGAGATAGTGAGTGAAGGTAACACTAGAAATAACCATATGGCAAAAGGCAAGCACAAGAATTAAGGAACAGAAACCAAGGATACCTGGCATAATCAGAACCTAGTTCTCCCACCATAGCAAGTCCGAATATCCCAAGACACCAGAAAAGCAAGATTCAGATTTAAAATCACTTCTCATGATGATCATAGAAGACTTTAAGAAGGACATAAATAAATCCCTCAAAGAAATACAGGAGAACACGTGTAAACAGGTAGAAGCACTTAAAGAAGAAACACAAAAACACTTAAAGAATTATAAGAAAACACAATCAAACAGGCAAAGGAATTGAATAAAATGACTCAGGACATAAAAATAGAACTATAAACAATAAAGAAACCACAATGGGAGACTACCCAGGAGATAAAAAATCCAGGAAAGAGATCAGGAGTCATGGATGCAAACATCACCAACAGAATACAAGAGATAGAAGAGAGAATCTCAGGTGCAGAAGATACCATAGAAAACATTGACACAACTGTCAAAGAAAATTAAAAAAAAAAAAAAAGGCAAAAAACTCTAACCCAAAACATCCAGAAAATCCAGGACACAAACCTAAGGGTAATAGGTACAGAAGTAAGTGAAGATTACCAACTTAAAAGGCCAGTAAATATCTTTAACAAAATTAAGAAGAAAACTTCCCTAACCTAAAGAACGAGATATCTATGAACATACAAGAAGCCTACAGAACTCCAAATAGACTAGATCAGAAATGAAATTCCCCAGTGATATAATAATCAAAACACCAAATGCACAAAACAAGAAAGAATATTAAAAGCAGTAAGGGAAAAAGGTCAAGTAATATATAAAGCCAGACCTATCTTAATTACACCAGATTTCTCAACAGAGACTATAAAAGCCAGAAGATCCTGGACAGATGTCATACAGACCCTAAGAGAACACAGATGCCAGCCGAGGCTACTATACCCAGCAAAACTTTCAATTACCATAGATGGAGAAACCAAGTATTCCATGACAAACCAAATTTATACAATATCTTTCCACAAACCCAGCATTACAAAGGATAATAGAGGGATAAGTCCAACACAAGGAGGGAAATTGTATCCAAAAAAAAAAAAAAAAAAAAAAAAGAAAGTAATCTTCCAACAAACCCAAAAGAAGATAGCCACACAAACGTAACTCCACCTCTAATAACAAAATTTACAGGAAGCAACAATCACTTCATCTTAATATCTCTTAACATCAATGTACTCAATTCCCCAATAAAAAGACACAGACTAATGGACTGGATATGTTAACAGTACCCGACATTTTGCTGCATACAGAAAACACACCTCAGTGACAAGGACAGTCTGTTCTTGTAACTATGATGGTTTCCTTTGTCAAGATTATCTGAGAAGTCTTCTGTGGTATAATTTGCTGGCAATTATTATTAAGAAGGAAAACTCAAAGATAGGAGCTTTGGGATGAGAAAGAAAGAGAAGGATCCAGGTTTTGAAACAGATTCATAGCAATTCCCTAGGCTCCATTCTAAGAAATCAGTTCTCTGGAGTAGAAATCCTAGTTTTTGAGGGCATGAAGTATAGTGAATGGAGGGCACTCCTGTGAGAGAAGATTACCTGGTTCTTGTGATTCACTTTGGATTCGTTACTTTTCTGACTGTTCAGAGACATCATGACCAAGAAAATTTATAGCAGAATTTATTGAAGGGGTGTTTACTGCTTCAGAGGGTAAGTCCATGATGATCATGAGGGAAGCATAGCAACAAGCAGGGAAATATAGTGTTTGAGCAATAAATAAGAAGTTGTACATGATCCAAAAGGCAGGGGAAAACTGAGAAGACAGAGAGAGAGAGAGAGAGAGAGAGAGAGGAGAGAGAGAGAGAGAGAGAGACAGAGAGAGACAGAGACAAAGACAGACACACAGAGACATAGAGAAAGACAGACAGAGAGATAGACAGAGAGAGACAGAGAGAGTGAGGAGAGAGAGAGAGAGAGAGAGAGCAGAGAGAGAAGAGAGAGAGAGAGAATTATAACTCCCCATGAAAATAAAACAAACAAACAAACAAACCAATTACATACTTATGCCATGCAATTGAAGGGAATACATATTATCATTCTAAACATGAATAGAATAATTGTGATATAATATTGCATCAAAGTAAGACCTAACCCCAACATGGCAGACTTCAAAGCCTGTCCTGCAGCAAGGGCTTAAATTATTCTTTCCTTCTACATTTGTTCACTCCAACCAACTAAGATCTTGAACTTGCTTCAAACATACCATAGTTCTTGCATCACCAATATCTTGCAATCTCCAACAAAATCCATATTCTACCTTACAGTTTTATATACAATGGACTGACCTGGCCTCCATGCACCAACTCCTCTGCCACATACCTATCTTCAAACATTTATATTGACCAAGGAAGACAGTTTCACAATCCCTTTACTCCTATATTCATCATGAATCTAAACCCAGAAGTATAGGGACAATATTTCCAAAATCTGTAGGCTTGATAAAGAATTTGCCTCCCTTATTGAATGATATTTGTATTAGCTTTGATTTCTTGATGCTTTTCTTTGTTGAATAAGGTTTCCTCTTGACAAATTGAAGATTGCCTGGGTGACTTCTTCTCCTGAAGTCACTACTCCATTCATTCTATTTTCATCCAGGCCTTTCCATGGGAAGAGCACTACACTGATAAAGAGCTTGATAACCATGCTAATTCATCCAAACAGACAATTGCCAAATTGGAATGAATTTGAAGGGTATGGGATAAGGATTGAGAAACACTGACTAAAAGCTCAAGGTTTAATACTGAATTTCACATCATTTCCAAGGTGATAAAAGTTTGTTTTTATAGTTGATCTAAGCATTTTCCCAAATATGACCTAATGAAAAAGGGTTGGAGGTGACTGATATACCTTGGCTTAATGTTGATGAAGGGGATTTTAAGTTTAGGGAAATTACAACATTACTGTGCATATGCTGTGTAAAACCAAATCCTCCACAATGGGAAGGTCTACAAGATATGCCCTTCACTAATCTTATTAGACACAAAATCATGAAAGGAGCACTAATATATTTGAAGAGCTTTGTTGACACTCTTTTCCTTGTATCAGACTTTCATGTTGGGAAACACTGATGCTCATTTGGATTGTGTTCCTGAAGTTACACCATCCATGTTCAAAACTAAATTGCAAACGGCAATTTGATAGTAGTTACTGTAAAGGGAAGCATGCATAAAGCAATGTCCATAATGACCTAATCCATAACTGGCAGAATAGACAAAGCAATTTTATGGTGGTGTGACTCATATGTACCTTTGGTACTGGATAATGAATCTTGATATTTCCAGGCCTGAAATTGATTTGATTTAGATAAGAAGAAAACTTTCTCATATAAATAAAAGAAAGGCTACATTGTATGATGACAAAAGGGAATCTCAGACCATGAACTAATTTCCAGAAGAGATAATTTCCAGACACAGAACTCTTTAAATGAAGGGATATAGCCTTGTTCCCTTAGGAAGGATTTTGATAAAATACCCAAGAGTTTTATTGTTAATGTTTTGCCAGTCTTTCCCAGAGGGACCTACATCCTTTTTACAAGGACATCTCTAGATGGGGGAAAACATTCTCACCTTAATTTTGTGACATGTGGAGTGAGGGCTGTTATGGTTGGAAAGCCTTTAGAGTTGTCTTTGCCAGGGAAAATAGTGGATCAAAGACAGCATTGCATCTTTGTAAAAGTTAAAGAAATTATAAAGGACATGAGATTTCATGGGTGGTGGTGGTTCCTATCACATCTTCCTGTACCTTTCCTCTCTGTCTAGTGCAGAAGACAAGTGGATTCTAGAGAATGACAGTTGATTAGAAGCTCAATTATGTGATGACTCTGATTGCAGTTTTTGTACCAGATGTAGTGTCCTTAATGATCTAGCAAACACTTTTTTTTTCAGTACTTGACCATAATGACCACAAGAAGAAATGTGCTTTCAGTTGGTAAGGCCAGCAGTATATAACTTTATAGTTTTACCTCAAGGATATAGAACCTCTCCAGCCTTGTGTCATAAATTAGGTTAAAGAGATCGAATAATCTACATTTTCCACAAAAGGTTATATACTATGTTAATTGACATGCTGATTTCATCAAGTGAGCATAATATAACAACCATTTTGGACTGTTGGTAGCACATACACACATAAAAGGATTGGAAATAAAGCCATCCACAATTCCAGGACCTTCTCTTCCAGTGAATTCTTCCAATTGTGTGGGTGTGCAGCGTTATTATTTCTATGATGAAGGATAAGTTATTTCACCTGGCTCCTCCCACTACCAAAAAGTAAGAATGACTGTAGCCAACCTCTTCTACAAACAGTAGGTTGTAATGCAGATGGCTCTCCTTTTGGGAAGGTCTGAGGAGTTGGGTGCCACATTGCAAGAACCTGTGAGGATATTCCTGAGAAATCTCCTGGCTGTTCCCTGGGAAGTCCTGGTGACTATTGCTTTTGTATATGCATTTTGGGCTTTGCTATTGCCAGTTTTGACTTTCACTTTTTCTGTGTCAGATATTCCCCTAGAGTCAGAATACATTGTTTGTCTCTGAGGATTGTGGAATTGAACAGGTAACTACTTGTCTGCTGGTTAATGATGATGATGGGGTTGAATCAACACAAGAGTTTGGTATGGGTACATCATCAAATATCTGGAGGTTCTCTCCTGATGGGAACTTAGGTTATGACAACAATTTGTTCCAAGTTGTTCCAAACAACAGCTAGGTGATTATGAAAAGATTAGGAAGGTCTTGCTGGATTGTTAGTTACAAGACTTAATGGAAACATTCAAAGGTGAGTAAACCAGTATGCCTAACAGACTCAGGTTACTAATTTGCCAAGAGCCATGAGCATTAGAGGAATTAGATTTCCTGATCAGAATGTGGGGAGATGCTAGGTGGTAATAATTAACTCAGAATTTCCTGGCTATCTAGTCTATCATCTCTGTATACTGTAACTACAATTGTGTCAATCACAGTTACACAGTTATGTATCTATGTGCTGCATTAGATGTTAAGTGCTTGCTGAAGCTTCCTCTTGCAGGAAACTGTGGATTTTGAGGAGGAGAAGGCAGGGGAAAGTACAGTTACACATTTTAAAGTTCTTCTATGATATACGTTACAATTGTAGGAAGTTCTTAAAAGAGATCGTATGTAGTAAAATGAGAAAGTTAATATAAAACATATTTAGCTGTGAAAATAGATGGATAAATAAAGGTGGCTGAAGTTGTCTCAAGAGTCAGAGTGAATAAACTGCACTTTTTGGTCCAAGTCTTCTTTTGCTAACTTCATACAACCTCCTTCAGGTTTTGAACCCTATCAAAGCTGGCAGGAGAACAAGTATTAATGGACATATTTGAATTCTGGAGATGGCCATTCCTCATTCTTGTGTGTTACTATAGTTCATATACCAAATGACACACAAAGTTGCTTACTTTTTAGATCTATAATAGAAGGATCTTCAACAAGTCCAGGATGCTGTGTAGGCTGCTCTACCACTCACACTACATGATCCAGAAGATACATCAATATGTTTGGAGACATAAGCTGGTCCCTATAGTATGAATACAAAAAAAAAAAAAAAAAAAAAAAAAAAAAAAGACTTCTAGGATTTTGGATCCATCATCTGCAGATAACAATTTTCCCTTTGAAAATAAGCTGCTAGAGTGCTATTGAGCCTTACTATAAAATGAATACTTGACAGTGGCCACCAAGTTACCATGCAACTTGAGTTATCCATCATGATTTTGGTGTTATTTGAACTGCCAAGTCATAAAGTAGGACATGCACAGCAGCAATTCATTATCAAATGGAAGTGGTACATATGTGATTAGACCTAAGCAGGTCCTGAAGGCACAAGTAAGTTACATGAATAAGTTGCCTAATGTCAATGGTTTCTACCCATATTACAATGCAATTTGCTACCTGGCATGCACCTATGACCTCATGGTGTGTACCATATGATAGTTTAACTGAGTAGGAAAGACTAGGACCTTGAATCGTAATAATTCTGCACATTATATGGGAACCTCCCAGATGTGAACAGATGCTACATTATAATCCTTTTCTAGACAAATATTGAAAGCCTCTACCAAAAGGAAATCTTCACAGTAGGCAGAGCTTGACAGTTATACGTGGTCTTACATTTTGTTTGGAAGGATAAATGGCTAGGTGTGTGATTGTTCACATACTCATGGACTGCAACTCATGTATTGGTTAGATAGTCAGCAACTTGGCAAAATAATAATTGGAAAATTAGTGAGATATGCATTTGGGAAGATGTATGTGAATATATTATCCAAATGTGGAAAGGATATGAAGAAATTAATGTTCCATTCAAATTCTCAGCAAATGATTACTTCATCTAAGAAGAAGTTCAATCATGAATTAGTTTGATAATCCATGCTGTTGACAGTCAACGTCTTTCCCTAGCCATTCCTGTAATTTCCCAATGAGCCCATGAAGAAAGTGGCCAAGGTGGCAAAGATGGGGGTTATGCATGGGCTTAACAACATGATGGCTACAGATGCTGCTCAATGCCAGATGTGCCAACAGCTGAGACCAATGCTGAGCACTTCAGATATGTCACCATTTTCCTAGGTAATCAGTCAGTGACATGGTACACTGATGACCATATTGAATCACTACATCAACAGAAAAACTATATTTTGTCCTTACATAGAGCAGATATTCTTGTTATGCATTTGCCTTTCCTGAATAGAATGCTTCTGCCAAAACCACCATCCATGAACTTACATAATGTCTTGTAATATCCAATGTGTTATTACACATAGTAATTTTTTTTGACCAAAAAACTAACTTCACTGCCAGAGAAGCACAACAGTGGGTCCATATTACAGAAATCACTTGTCTTATCATGTTCCCTACCATCCTGAAGTACATGGCCCATAGAAAGTTGGAATGACATTTGAAGACACTGTTCCAGTACCAGTCAAGTAGTAGCAGTCCAGAGAGTTGGCCAACATTCTTCAAAATGTGGTTATGGTATAATTTCTCTCGTATTCATGATCCTTGCATCCAGAAATTAAAGGGTGGAAAGGGAAAAAGTTTCACTCATTATACCCCATAATTCTGACTTGGAAAAATTTGCAGCCTATTTCCACAACCTTAAGGTTGCCAGTCTAGAAGATTTAATTCCAGAGAAGGAACACTCCTGCCAAGAGACAAAGAAAACATTCCACTGAAGCAGAAGGGTATCCCATGGACACTTTTGGCTTATGATGATTTTAATCCAACAGATTCACAAAGGAATAACAATGTTAGATGGGGTGATTAATCCAGATTCCCAGAGTGAAATTGGATTGCTTTCCCACAATGGATGTAAAAAGATAACATCTGAAATGCGGAAGATACTTTATGACGTCTCTTGGTGCTACTACATCATATGATTGAAGTCAAAGGGAAATTACAACAACCTAATTCAAGAAGTATAAAAATAAACAAAAACAAAACACAGACCCTTCAAGAATGAAGGACTGGGTTCATGCCTGAGAAAAAGACTCAAGACCTGCTGAGGTGCATGCCAAAGTGGGAAAAAATACAGAGTGGTTAGTAGACGTAGGGTAGGTAGGTAGTTATAAGTAACAGCTATAGATATATGGGATGTTAAGAAATGAGGATCACAATTGACATGAATGTTTCTATCTTATTTTGTAAGTGTGTTTGAGCAGATACTTGTGATTTGTGTCTAGATTACTTTATTTTGTGATGTAACATAAATTAAGAGAATAACCATGGCTATTCTATTTAAATTTGAGATACTAAAAAAAATCGCATAATGTATTTTGGTTGTATAGGAAGGTTTTAACCATGTTTGAAATAAGTATTATCTAGTCATTCTTCTAGTCATGGAGATTAACCATGGCATTAAGAAGTATGCAAGCTGACAAAGAGTGGACTAGTAATAGCTATTCTTGGTTGTCAACATGATTATACCTTAAATTAACCAAAATTTAAAGGTTGGTACAGGTATGACTGGTGTTTTCTTTTGTTTTGTTTATCATTAATTAAATAATTTGAAGTGGTAAAAAACATCCTTTAATATAGATCTTTTGAGGTTTGAAGATAAATATTTAATCTAGATATTTACGATGGGAAAAGTCATCTTTAATCTGGGCTACACCTTATACTTGTATATATAAAAGGTATGGAAGAACAAAGCTTGATCTCTTTTATGAAAGTCCATTCCTTCACCATCATTAGATCCTACTTTTGTAGGATTCTGGTGCATATTGAAGACCAACTGAGACTTCTAACCTTCTGGACTGGATTCTGAGGTTGGGCAACATGAACTACACTCAGTAAGCATTTCTAATAGATCCTGTTATACATATATGTTGTTCATTCAATCAGTTTTGTTAATCTAGAGAATCTTGACTAATACAGCTGCTCATAGAACAAGTTTATTAGAGCTTCCTTACAGTTTTTAAAGGTAATTCCATGATATTCATAGCAAGAAATGATGGCAGCTTGTAGGAAGGGACAGTCATGGGGCTGGAACTAAAAGCTTGCACTTTCTCAACTAGAGAGGGGGGAGGGGGAGGAGGGGAAGGGGAGGGAGGAATAGGGGGAATAGTGTGGGCTTTTGAAAAGTCAAAGCCCACCTCCAGTGACACACCACCTTTAGTGGCCATATTTCCTATTCCTTCTTAAATAGTTCCACTCAGTGGGGACCAAGTATTCAAATATATGAACCTATGTGAGAAATTCTTATTCGAACCATGACACATGTAATTTGTATATTTCTCTGAACTTGATCATGACTTATCTGCTCTATTTTCTGTACCTTCTCAAACAAATATAATTTTGGTTTCCCTCTTTTCCATAACCTATAAGGAATAATATTTAATTAGTATTAATTTAATAAATAAAAGCAATTCCACTATTCTGATGTTTAATAGATTAAAAATTCAGTGTTTCTGAATAGGTTTTGGCAGAACCTTGTCTAATCATAATTCTCAAGTGTGAATATCTTAAGATATTGCATTTTAAGCTAAATCTTAATGTACTTCATTCATTGTTTTTTAATTGCTTTGTAAGATTTAGTAATTATATTTCTCAGTAGACATTGGATATTGGAAGTACTAAATGTATAAGAAAAATACAGTTTATAAAACTAATTCATCTTTAATTTTTAAAATTATTCTTTAAGTTGTTCTTGGTTGCTTCTCAGAGATTAAAGCTAAGGCACTATTGCTAAAGACACTATTCAATTCTGTCACAGGTCCAACATGAGAGCTGGATCTAACATGAAAGCTTCTGTCCTATAGTCTTGCTCACATTTTACCAGAAAGTATATAAGCTGCTGTGGGAGGTATTAACAATTCTCTATTTGGACTTAAGCACAACTAAATCAGAGGACAATCATGCCTGGTTCTATAAACCTCCACAACTATCTAGGGTAGTGAAGACATGGATCTTAGAGGAGAGCATACTACTTCTACTTTACTAGCCCACCATAATTCTTAACTAAATTCTGTAACTTATCCATAGGTCTGTAGTTTTGTGTAACATTCACATCTTATAAAGGAGCATATCCTTACAACAACTGCAGAGAATTAGAGAAAATCACAAGTAATAATTCAGATATCAAAAGATCTTGTAAAGTATCCTTCATGGATACATCTTTAACAGGACTCTTACTTTGAAGAGTCTAGGAACATCATGAACCAGGGTGGAAAGATTTTGATCCAGGTGACCAGCAATCTGAATTAACACAGTACCTCTTAGAAATAAGATTTGCATATTAATGAGGCAGGGGACATAGCTCATTAAGTCTTCTCTAGCCCCTCCCCTCGTCCACTCCAAATATAAGGGAGCAGATTTGGGCATTTGGGGGAAAGCGCACCAGATCCAACTTTCTTGTCAATAAAGCCACTTCTTAGAACTCAAAAAAAAAAAAAAAAAAAAAAGAAATAACACAGAAATTTCACCCATAACTCAACATTATGGTTTGTCTAACAAGACCTGAATGATGATAATATTCACAGACATGCTAATATGGAAGGTAGAAATGGGATTCCACACTAGGACAAAGAGGGACATGTGACAAATGCTTAGGGAAGGATAATGAGCGTCTCTCAGGGATGAGCTACTTAGTTAGTTATCCAGTTCAAAGTGGTCAGACTTGAAATTTATATGTACAAACAAACCATACTGAGTAGATTCAGCAGGTTTTAAGGCCATCAACCTGAGAGGAAATGAAGGGGGAAATATGAAAAGTAGGGATGAGAGTATATTGGAAGAAGAACACAGTGAAAAGGGGTGATATAATTATATTTTAATTTAAAATTTAAATAAAATCTAGAGTAATATAAAATACTAAGAAAATATGGCAAAACTGAATGATGAAAATTGCTCCCTTCTTTCTGTTACATTCTTCTTTTCTTTCCTCATTTCATTCTTTTCTCCCTGACCTCCTGCTTCTCTGCTCAGTCAACAAACATTGCATTCCATGCAAGTTTCAGAATACGGAGTGTAAGAATCAAGACATGGCTCTGACACTCTGGGCTTTCTGTTCAGTTTGACATAGATTTGTAAAATTGTATTATGGTGTAAAAGCTGTTAAAAACATGGGAGAAGTGCTAAGATATACTTAATTTTAGCAAAACATGGTAGAAAGTTTATAAGGAAAGATATCTGTTGGGTGGAGGACAGTTACTCCAGGCAGGAACTAGTGTAAAAAATGTTTAGTGTGGGTTTTCAGAAGTCATATTCAATTTTAAAACATCTTTCATTTGATTTCCTCATTTCTTTCTTGACAATAAAGCATCCATTATTTATTTTCTGACCTGAAGTGACACAGTTTCTAAAATTGCAATAGTGTCTTTCTAGAATGTAACAAATGTTACTGCCTAGAAGCCGGGGAATTACAAACATTCTGTCAGGAAGCACAGTCAGTTTTCTCTTTCATATACTTAAAAATCATCTGTCCATGACTTTGCCTTCTTCTTTTTAGCCATTTTCAGTTTCCATCCCTTAGCTCCAATTAACACACAGTTGATTTTTACCGTAGTTGTATGTTGTTGTTGATGATGACTGTTGTTGAGCGTATTTGTTCCTGTTATTGTTAATTGGTTACTGTCCAAGATTTTCGACCTTTAGCACTAGTCCACATCTAATTTGTTCTGATTTGCCTGATTAAAAATTCTCTTCCCATGCCCTTTTCTCTTTGAAGTTGAAAACTTATAGGAAAATATACCTCAGTATCCTATTATAATATCTCTCTTTGATAAGGGATTAGCAGATGCTATTCCTATCTGACCACATCAAAAATAGTAGGAAATGGTGAAATTTTTCTAATGATCTTCTTATACTATATGTGTCAGTTATATATATATCAGTTATGTATTAAAACTCCTGTTCAACATGAGCTACCCTTTCTTTATCATTTAGGAAGCATTTTGGATGTCAGAAACATGGTCCCTTTTGCTCACTCTTTGGGCAGCTAGGTAAAGTTGAGGATTAAGTGAGAGATTTCATATCTAGTTCTAAAGAGTACAAACGGCCGGAATCCTTTTGTTCATAAAATTAGTAAACTTATTTTATTTGGATAAAACAATTGAAGGAAAATTATAAAATGTATTTGTGGCAGTTGTGGTGTTGTGTTTACAGAGTATAAAATACAAAAATAGAAGTAAAACAAGATTTAAAAACTATTAATCATGAGTACTTTCAAAAGTAACTTTTATTCACCTGATGTAAATTAGTCTTGAAGTTTATGACTGAATGTGCTCACTTCACATGTTCTAGTTCTTCTAAGCTCAGCTGCTTTGCTGTCCTTGCTGACTGATTCAATCTGGCTTCTCATAGCTTCTCACTGAATTACTCTGCTTAGAATCAAACTGATTCTAGTCATTTTGTTTTAATCTTCTGGATTCTTCTCTTTCCCTGGCTTCAGTGGCCTCCGACATGAACTGAGTTGCATGAACCCGTAAGTGAATTCATCTCTACTCCACTGCATTCACTGCATTGACTCCCACCTGACATTCTCTCCCTGCATTGCTCTTAAATACTTTCTCTTTTCTGTGCTGTTCTCTTAAGAATTGGGCATATCCTATTTCTGACTTATTCTGATAAATCTTTCTCTGATTCCTCACTGTGTCTTACCCTCAATTAGAAGTCACTTTCAAACATGGCTGCTTCCTTCTATAATATAAATGTATGTATTAATGGTGACTGGCATGTGTGCATTCTAGCTGGATCACACAGACCTGAGTCTTTGTATGCAATTCCTTGCTGGAACAGCATATTGCTAGATTGAAATTCTTCTACAAATACTCTGATTGACAAACTTCACCAATATCTTAAAAAGAATCCTTGTTAATCATATGCTCACAGGAGCTATGTCAGCAATGGTTCTTTGTTTGAAGACTAATTCATAGAACACAAAGAAGGTAAATTAGTCACAGATGATGATATAAGTATGATAAGGAGAAACAATAGTAAGTTTATAAAAGTGAACATTTTGTGATGGCTTCATTATAATATCATTCAAAATATTATCCTATAGTTTAATGAAAACCACAAGACTAAGCATAAGATAAATTGACAAAGATGCTTCTGTATCTCAACCTGAAAATGTTGAATAAGTATACTTCATTTGCATAAGAATTTGACAGGTTTGTACACTAAAATATATTGTTTTAATAGAGGTTTCCTTTTCACAGTAAAGGGCTGATTCAATGAATACAATATTTAAACTTAAAAGTACTGTTTAGTATGAAAGATACATTTCAACGAATTGAAAAGAGGTTCTTCCTTTAGAGAATGGAGCATTTTATTTTATTTTGATCACCACTAAGTGCAGTGAGAAATATGCCAAAAGCATTTTATTGACTGTAGTTATTCAGTAAGTCAAATTATTGAAGCATTTGGAAAGGAAAAAAAATAAGAGGACATGGATTTTTCCCAAGTAATTGTTTATGAAACATAAAGGGGTATCAATCATGCCCTGAAGAAGTACTTGATAATGACTTATACATTTTGTTATATATAAAGGCTATTTCCATGTAAGTGCATAGTATATCTTGAGTATTTCTCAATACAGTTACTCTCCCTTCTGGATCTCTTTCCTTTGCTTTTATTCTGTTTTCTTCCCTATAAAAGTTTGCTTCTAATTTGTCAAATGTGTGTGTGTATGTGTGTTTATATGTAGTTCTGTACAAATTTTTCTGTAGAAAAAAGGCCCTATAATCTTTTTTTCTATTTCTGGGAAAAATGTCATTATAATTTTGATTGGAACAATAAAGAATCTAAAAATCATCTTTTGACAGTATAGCCCTTTCAAAATAGTAGCGTACATCCATTCCATTGACATTACTCAATCATCTGGTATATTTAATTCTTTCCTTCAATATCAGTTTTTCTTGTGGGTATCTTCTCTAATTAGGATTGATCCAAGGTTTGTTTCATTGTTATTTGTTTATTGTGGCAATTGTATTGACATGGTTTCCCTAACTTTTTTCTTAGCATTTCAGAATATGTATATAGGAACACTATTCATTTTGGGTACCTATTCTGTATCTTACTACTTTGCTGAAAACTTTATAAGCTCTAAGAGTATTCTTGAAAGTTCCTTGTGTGTGTATATATTTGTGTGTGTGCATATATATATATAATATATATTATATATATATATATATATTTTGTGTGTGTATGTAATATATATATGTGGTGTAGTTGTGTGTGTGTGTGTGTGCATGCTATGTGTCTGAGTGTATGTGTGTTTTAGCAGATACAGAAAGAAGTGGGCCAGAGGTCAATCTGTATACCATAATTCCTTAGGACTTAGATTTTGACAGAGACAGGGTCTCCCATTGCCCTGCAAAGCATAGGAATCCCACTTTTTCCATATCTCCAACACTATTTTTACAAGAGCTAACAATAACACCTTGCTTTTCTTTTTAACATATGCATCAAACTAGTTCATCATGCTTGTAAAGGAAACACTTTAGCAACTAAGCTACCTTTCCATCTGTTAGGGCCTTCAGTGTCTCTTATGTGTGATAGAATCATATCATATGCAAATAAGGATACTTTGGGATCTTCTTTTCCTATTTGTACCCCTTTTATTTCTCTTTCTTATCTGTAATTAAGGATTCATTCACTGTACTTAATAAGAGTGAAGGAAGTGGAAACCCTTGTCTCTTTCCTGACTTTAATAGAAATGCATTCAGATTTTCCCTATTTAGTATAGTGATGGCATTGTGCTTGTAAGATAGCCTTCTTTATTTGCAGGTAAGTTCCCTTTCTTCCAAGTTCTTTTATAATGAAGGTATGTAAGTTTTTGCAAAAAGCTTGGTTTTGTATCCAATGAGGCTATTTTGATATTTCTTTCTTTAGAATCTTTTAATGTGATATATTGCATTTGCTGTTTGAAATATTGCATCTCTGGAATAATGTTGACTAATTTATGATGGATAATCCAGGTTTTTGATGAGATCTTGTATTCCTTTTTTCTAAGTATAACTGAGAGATTTGTATGTACATTTATCAGAAAATCGAATTATGATATTTTTACATTTTATGTGAGTCTTTATCTAGGTTTGACACAGGGAACTAGGGCACCTAAGAAGGGACTGAGAAATATTCATTTTTATAGAGTATTGTTTTTCTTTAAATGACTGGCAGAATCAGCAGTAAAAGTCGAAGAATTTATAATATTTAAAGAAGCATAAATTGTGATAATTACAATTGAGTTGCACAGCTCACAGTTTAGACCCTGTCCATGTTATGTTCTCAGCTGAAACCCCTATATTATTCCAGTAGAAGAAAGTTAAATACAGAAACAACAATGATTGACGGATAAGTCCACAGAGCAAATGTTATCCTAACACATTAATAACAGTGGCCCTTAAGAAATAATACTGTTTGGGAATAAGAAAACAAGGAGCAAGGATAGTATGGTGCATAATAAATTATTAGGTAGGAATAGAAGGTCTACAGCCTGGGTGAGGGTTGAAATTATTATTAAAGCAACTGAATAAAATTTAGTTTAAAGTTATAAGTTTCTAGTAAGGGACATTCATGATGCTTCTTTCTTACAAAGTGTAGAGATTAATAATATTTATACGGTTATGCTTTATAAATAAAGAGAGACAAGCATAGAATACAGAAAGAGAACAAGAAGAAGATATGCAAAGAAAAAGTGTATTGGAGTACTGTAGGAAAATCAGTAGAGTTCCCAATAGTATAACAAACCAGTCTTTGGGCAGAAAGAATTTGATAATGTGCAATCTCAGTTTTTATTTGAATAACAATGTTCTATGTTCAATCTCAGCACTGAAAAGAAAAAAATACTAAAAATTAAAAACGTAACCCAGAACAAAAATAAAAAAAGATAAAGGTATAAGGAAATTATATTTGACCCAAAGAAGGAAGGTGAAGAGGAGAAGCAGGAGAAGTAGAAGAAAAGGAAGAGGAGGAAGAAAGGGAGGAGGAAAAGAGAAGGAAGAAGAGGAAGAGGAGAACAAGACAATATCAGTAAACATTTCTTACTTAGCATAATGAGTTTTTCATTATTGGCCTGTGGGAGATGTTTCAATTAGGAAAGTTGATTGTCTGGCTAGGTGCAATTTGCAGTTTCATGTTTGGGTGTATATGGCCCAGTGTGTTTAGACAAATTACCATTTTATTGAGTTTCTGGCACAATAGTTGGGTTTGCCCAAATTGCTTTATACTCTTCTATAACTCTTTCTTTCCCTGTACTGTGTCAATATATGGCTAGGAGTTGATTGCTAGATCCCACTGAGGGTTCTCATTAATGTCAGCAGCAAACTTGAAAGGGTGACTCTTCTTTCTTTGTTTGTGGCTAACTTAGCTTGATTGAATGCAGATGATGAGTAACAAATTCTAACAGACTGAGTTAATCCTTGAGGTTGATTGTATGAAGCTCTACACTGATAAGCTATGTATTGATCACTTGTTTTTTATTTAATGGTTCTGTTTAGGAAGGAAATGGAAACATCAATATTTGAAGAATTGTATGAGGAAGACCTTGAGAGTTTGTAGTCTTGCCCCACTGCCAGTTTAGTGTCTCTGCTTTCTGCTTGTGAATAATATGTGATCTTTCAGTCTCTTATTTCGGCTTCATGTCTACATATTGCAATGCTACTCTTTAACACCCCACCCCTTCCTTATCATCCACCACTCTTGATTCTATTACTCAGAACCATAGATTCAAATAAAGCATTTGTTTTCTAAGGTTTTTTTTTTGTGTTGTTGTTGTTTGTTTGTTTGTTTGTTTTGTTTTGGTCATGTTATTTTAGCACTACAATAAAAAAAAAAAAAAAACAAGCACAATCCCTATTACAAACAAAAGCAAAACTACTACAGATTGTTTTTCTTACATGAATTTAATGAATTCTTTGCTCATGGAAGTCCATGTATAAAACAAATATAAATACAAAATCAATGTATTTCCTCACATGTATGCGGATATAGATATGGTTTCTTCTAAGTACAATTGGTTACCGTAAATGTCTCTTGTTTACACTCTCATAAATATTTCCAATTCAGTGATGAACATTCTGTTCCCTGTGGATGAATAGCAGACATATGCCAGCTACTGATGATAATGGTTGAATGGAGCTGGGAAGAAGACACCGGAAAAATGAAAAACAAAAACAACAACAAACAAAACAAAAAAAACCAAAGAAATCAGGGTAGACAGAAGAAAGAGAGACTACAGCAATAGAAAGTGCTAAGGTAAGAAAAAGATCCAATGCCATGTATGTCAGTGCTAAATCCAAGGCTCAAGTCTCCACACTTGTGTGCTTCAGAGAAACAATCTGGATAGTTAGCCTTTGAAACTTTTGTAAATAAACCTATTTAGTTTTGAAGTTGTGAAAGTCAACCATTCAAAGCCAAGTAAAAATCCGAATTATTTTTCAGTTTTGTTGCTGCAATTATTTTTGAGACAGTCTCCTCATGTAGACATGAATAGCCTTGAGCTCACAGTTTTCTGCCTCCCTAGTGTTTTAATTACTGGTATGAATGGACATACTCTGCTTCTTTTACCAAATATATGTCTCTACCACCCATCCAAAATATCAAGTGACAAACCTAAGATTTTTCCTTCACAGTACTTCATCAATATATCCTATTATTGTTTCACCATAATATTTATAGCATTCATTTGACTTTCTGATCTTGATTTTATTATACTTGTTTCTAATACTTAGTTTTCTGATTGATTCATTTTAGTGATTCCTTTTGTTTCTCTTTAATTGTTTTCGGCCTTGATGTGAATTAGTTATGTCTATACACTGATTTGGGGTTTGGTTTACTCCGTGGCTCTTGGACGTGCAGTCTTTGTTCTTGGTCACCCATGAAGTGGGTATGGCTTCTATCATATGGAGTGGTCCTCATGTCAAATCAGACGTTTATTAGTTACTTCTACAAGTTTTGTACCACCATTGCCTTAGTGTAGTTGTCAAGTAGATCAGATTGTAGAGCAAAAGTTTTGTGACTGGGCTTGTGTTTACATTTTTGTTTGATGTCCTGCAGAGTACCTTTCTGTACCAAAGGCTATAGAATGTAGGGGTGAATGTTGTATGTAGGCACTAGTTGGGCATCTCCATGTTAAATGAATTTTGTGGATATTGTCTTCACCAAAAGGTTCTTAATGTCAGATTGCAAAGAAGTACCTATTATCATGGCAACAGCATGAGTTGTTGGGGATTTTCATGGGACTTCTTTGGCCAAAACATCAATGGGGTGTAAAACCAGTTCTGAACACTTTGTTAGGTGACAATAGATGGCCAGTGGACTCTGTTATCTTCAATATATGAAGACACAATTTGGGTCACCTTCATGTATTTTAGAAAATTGCCACTACACTAGGTTTCATTAACACTACTTAATGGCCCTCAATCTAGCTCTCTCTCCCACATTCCATTCCTCCTGTCATTCCATTCCTCCTACACACAGCTCACCCATCAAATCTATTTCATTTTCTCGTCCTAGTGTATGCCACCTAGTCCCTTCCTCTATATCTTACCACTCCAGGAATATTGATTGTAGTTGGTTATTTATTTAACATCTTATATTTACATATAAGCAAGTAATACTATATTTAATTATTATACATATGGTTAACCTTACTCAGAAGTATTTTTCTACTTCTATCTACTTGTCTACAAATTTTATGATATCCTTTTTAAAAATAGATGAATAATATTTCATTGAGTAAATGCACCATATTTTCTTTATCAATTCTTTTTTTGAGAGACAGGAGGTTGTTTCCACTTTTTGACTATTAAAGTACTTTATTTTGGTGTTTATACATTTGCATTTTCTTATTTTATATCACTTTTCTCGTTTCACAACCTTATACTAAACCTTTTCAGAGTTAGCCTTAATAACTTACCATGACTATTGAGCAAATTAAAAATCTATTAAACACTTAGTCTACTATTGAAAAGATGCAATGAGCTGGGCAGTGGTGGCGCACGCCTTTAATCCCTGCACTTGGGAGGCAGAGGCAGGGGATTTCTGAGTTGCAAGGCCAGCCTGGTCTACAGAGTGAGTTCCAGGACAGCCAGGGCTACACAGAGAAACCCTGTCTTGAAAAACCAAAAAAAAAAAAAAAATGCAATGAACTTGGAGAAATTACACTTCTTTGTATTTCTGACATAGATATATCTATATATTATTTTAAAATTTATTTTGGCATCACAATTTTACACTAATTAAAAATAAATTTTTAATTAAACAATAAATTTTCTTTTTCATCTTTTTGTGCATTATTTTTCCCTCTCTTCACCAGGAAGTAAGCTACCCAAATGTAGTTTGTATTTGATTAGAAGTGTATCCACACATATCAGATAACTGTGTGCATTCTACATACTTCATGTTCTTTTCATTGACACAGTACCCATTTTTAACTCAGCTAATTATTATTGATTACATTTTACCTGTAATATATTCTTCATAAACTGGCCAGAGTGAAGATTTATTAAAAATAGAAAATTTTGTTCATTGTAAAACTATGCTCTCCTTGCACCATTTATAATATTCCTAAGTGTAACTTGACAGTAGCTTCAGTCCCTGTACTTGGAAGAATTTTTTTCACTGTTCCTTGCTTTTCTTTGATGGTACTAAGACAGGTGTTATTGATTAACTTTCCATGTTGGCAGAAGATCTATTTTTACTGTAATGTTTCTAATTGTGGATATATCTAGCTGTCCACGCATGCATCTATCATCTTTCTGTTCCATAAATTCACTTCTCATTTGGTTCTATTTCTGTATAAAACCATTGGTATAAGTGTTATTTCTGGGGAAAAAAATTAGACATTATCTCTTTTATTATATCTTTTCTGTTCTATTTTCTTCTTAGGATCTAGTTAGACATAGATATACCTTCTCCTTAGAATGTCTGTCTTCAATAGTCTCCACTTTCTGTTTCATCTTTTTAGTATTTTGATTAGATTTTTGTAAGTTTATTTTCTTGTCCATCCTTACAGCAGTGCATCAAAGTGACTTCTTTGATCATTGTTTTCTGTTTTATTTTTCTGATTGAAAGTTATTGACATTTCTCCCTTCCCTTTTCCACCTCCAAAACTTCCTTTATACCTTACCACACTCACGTTCAAAATAATAGCCTCTCGTTTCAGTAATTCTTATTGCCTGCATACATGAATGTGTATATGACATACATGTGTACTTGTATATTTATATACACATATATACCGAATACCTGCATGTATGTTTTCAGCACTGACACTTGGCACTGGACAACCAATTGGTGTGTACTTCTGAAGGGAAGCTACCTCTCCTCTTTCCAAATGTCCTCACTTGCAGTTCTTTGTGTAACATATATATGTATATACATTAAATATATTAAATAATATATACATAAAATGTAATATATTAAAATATTACATAATGGGTGTAGCTTCTAATATTACTGCACAAATGTGAGGTAGGAAAGGGTGATACCAATGAATATGCCAAACTTGACAGAGAGAAGCCCACAAAGTTTCAAACTTACACTATGGTATACTTGATGCTCCTGTCTAAAGAGAATACAGGGGAGAAGAGTGGAGCAGAGACAGAAGGAAAGGCCATCCAGAAACCACCCAACCTGGGATCCAGCCCACATGCAGACACCAAACCCAGACACTATTGCTGGTGCCAAGAAGTGCTTGCTGACGGAGCCTGATACAGCTGTCTCCTGAGAGGCTCTGCCAGATTCTGACCAGTATAGATGTGGATGCTCGAAACCAACCATCGGACTGAGCTCGGGGACTCCAAAGGAGGAGTTAGGGGAATAATTGAAGGAGCTGAAGGGGCCTTATCTGGCATCAGTGGGAGGAGAGGCCCTTGGTCCTGTGAAGGCTTTATGCCCCATTGAAGAGGAATGGTAGGGCAGTAAGGTGGGAGTCGATAGGTAGGTAGGGAGCACCCTCATAGAAACAGGGTATATGGGGATGGCATAGGGAGGTTTGCAGAGGGGAAACTGGGAAAGAAGATAACTTTCGAAGTGTAAATAAATAAAATATCCAATTAAAAAAAAAAAAAAAAGAAAGAAAGAAACTGGATCCAGTGGCTTTCAGCTGCCCTCCATGCCTTCAGGCCTTGGCAGCAAGTTACCCAGGTATCATTGTAACACACCTTCCTCATTATAGCATTCTCCATACTAGAGCTTTAAAAAGAAAATAAAAGCAAACATTCCTATGTTTATCATGTCTTCCTTAATGTTCTTCCAATATCTGTTCTTACCACTCAGTTGGCTTTTCTATCCAAATATGCAGTTTTTTCCATGTTACATGATGGTGTTGCTATTTCTGCCTGTTTTATTTTGCCCCCATATATAAGTCTCTAAAGAATGCATTTAAATATATGCATTGCATAGCTTTATAGGTATGTACAGTATTTCATGAAAATCATAGTTATTAAGATTCAAACGTTTTGGTATGTATTCTAGAAATGTAACCCTTTAATATTTTGCATTACAGTCCCAAGTTAACCCAATAATATAGTCATATTGGTACATAGTAAATGATACATATAGTTTTCTGTTACATAGACATATATAATATATTAATTATTAGTACATGAGTATTAATATATGATTTTCCTTCTTGCAGTGATATGAGCTGCTGTTTCACTGGCTGCCAGTATCAATAGTTAACATCATTGCTATGATGATAAACATGTAGGAAGGAGGCCTGATGTTTTTACATGTTTCTCTAACTCTGAGATCTATGGCAAAGTAAGAGGAAATTGATGCTATCATCCCCCTGTTATTTTTTTAAGATCTAAATATATTCATACTATTTCTATTTTCATACATGGCCATGGATGTCCCCCTTTGGCTAAACTTACTAAAGCTGTCATCATTATGGTAATAGACCTACAATGGGCCTTAAGTGTTTTCTCTGTGAATGTAGCTGGGAAAGGAAGCTCTTCATTACTAAGGTTGCAAGTGACAGCTCTTTGTTCTTTGCAGCTAGGAAATTCGCTCTTCGTATTGCAAGAGGACAATAGAACTCCTATGAAGAAGTGGTGCTGTTTTTATTTTCTAATCTCATTTTCTTCATACTGAATGATATTATTTCTACCTGGCAGTCAAACTATTCACAAAAGATAAAAAGATAGATAGACAGACTTCACCACCAATGCAATTGATAAAGAGGCTAATGTTACCCTTAAGCACAGTTACAAATACAAGAAAGCACTACTCCTGCCGAGAGTATAACCTGGAATGACATGCTCGCATGCATTACCCCTTTGAGTTTCTGATAACAAAGAACAAAGCAGCTAATAAAGCTATGAGGGGCTGTGGGAGTTCAGATCTTGAACATCTTAATATGACAGTGTCAAGACAGGTCAGGCTACCTCTTTCCCCCACAATAGACAAAATACTTATGATCTCTTGTAAAAGCTAGTCATTTTAGAAATTATAGGGCAAAATAAAACATACCTCTTTTATAGCTTCCATTTTGAAGATACATCTAATTATTTTTAACTTGATGTATTTTATACTTGATACAGATAATTACTGTTACATTATTTTATTTTATTAGCATAAAATTCACGTATTATTTTAGAAGGAAATTTAAATATTTCTTAGGCGAAAGAATATTGAACCCAAACATATAAGATACTAAGTAAATGCTTACAGCTATTTTTATTGTATAAACTCAGAACACAGCTCAATTGAGTATCAGTAACAGTCCGTGTTGAGTTGATATTTTTTGAGTTACTTAATAATAGGAAAACTCAGTTCCTGCCTCAGTGTGTTCCCTACCTTGTTATCAGTATGTGAAGCATTAATGTGGATTCATAAAAAAAACAACCCAGTAAAACTAATAAATTTTTCTGTAAAATTTAAGTTTCAAAACTTAATGACGTAGGCATAACATGTAAATCACATTTATTTTTCTGAGAGATGAGTGAGTTTTCAGATTTATCTATCTAGTAAAGAAAAGAATAGGCAAAGTCATAGTTCAGGTGATCTACTTCCTAAATCTTTTTCTACAATATTTTAAAATCATGGAGTTTGACAGCTAAGTTATTTTCTCTGGTTTACTACAAATTAATTTTATCCACTGGCAAAATAATGCTAATATATTATTTTAAATAATTTCCCAAAAGGGAGAGGATTGAATAAACTGAAAATTATAAAAGACCATTCTAATGTAGAAGAAAAAGAGAGGACTATGGTATCAACTCATCAACATTTTTAATTTCAAGTGATAAAAAGTTACCAAGATGAGTGTAAGGTAATACAGGACACTTCCAGAACACACACAAATTCCTAAGAAGGAAATATCTGAAATGACAGTATCTAAAGTAGTCCAGGGACCAGAGCAGCAGACCCAAGTGCAAGCAAACAAATAATCACTATCACTGCTTGATTTCTGCCTCATTTTTCATGTAAGGTTTATTGCTTCCTCTGCAGATAAAAGTCTTTTTACATTAGGGTGCTTAACGATGTGCAGCTCTAGTCTGCACTCCTTGCTAGAAAGAAGGGATTATTCAGGGCTGGGAAAACAGTCTCTGTCAGTAAAGTGCTTTCTATGCAAGCATGAGCACCTGAGATCACTTGTAATCTTAGAGCTGAGGAGGTAAAAACAAGAATTTCCTCAGGCATGATGGCAAGCTGGTCTAGCCTATGTGAATATCTTCAGGCAAACTAGTGACCCCATCCACCATTTCCAAATCATCAAGATGGATGGCCTCTGCAATACCACAACCAAGGTTGAACTCTGGTTTCTAGATCCATATTCATATCAACCACATAAACTGGGCACATGTACTCACAGACACACACATTCATTCATTCATCCATTTATTCATTTTCCCTCTCCCAATCTCTCTCTGTCTCTCTGTTTCTCTCTCTCTCTTTCTGTCTCTCTCTCACACACACACTCATGCATACATACATATATACATATAAATGAAAATAATAAATTTACCAGTTTTAGTTCAAGGAACTCTAGGCACGGACATTGACTAAATTATGTCTATGTTTATACTCTGAAGTAACTATACTGTTTGGTGGCAACATAAATTACTTAGCTAACCTTAACTCAAGTGCGTAGCTTCAGCAAATAAATTTTGGTGGAGGCAAACACTTTTTTTGTTACATGTAACTAGTATATATGTAACATATTTTTCACAATTTGTTCCAGAGTATCCTTCTGTAAATAAAACTGCCATTGCAGAGAAATGGGATACATGGTACAAAGAAGACACAGACCTAACATGCACTATGTCCATGACATTGAGGAGTCAGTAATTGCAGAAGTGCCTGGAATTATACAAAAACTAAAGGAAACCTGTGATGAAAGAAGATGTGATGGAAATTTGAAGATAAACTTACTTTTACCATAATCATTCAACTGCTGTACTGAATTGGAGTAATTTACACAGAAGTGAAATGTAACAGATGGGGATGTAGAAAAGGGGGTGCTTTGAAAGTCAGGGCAATGTGAGGGTTCTGAATAGAAAAGTTTTCCGTTTCTATGGAACACTGTAATAGACATTGAAGGCAAGAATGCAGATGAGAACAGGGACAAATACATGTTTCAGAGTAACTATATGGAGGAATTAGATCCTAAAAATAGCTATGGGCCATGAAATATTGTCTAAACACTAGTGAGTGCTCCTCTAGGGTAATGTCACAATGCTTTGGAGTCTGGAGATTGGGTTGGAATCCTGCCATTTTTTATGCAGTCATAAAAAGATGTTTGCCCTAAAGCTCTGTTCCTTATTTCTTCTGTACTAGATTAAAAGAAGTTTGGGAAGAATTAAAAAAAATATTATCAAATACATTAGAAGGCTCATATTTCTATATTTTGTTATAAGAGAGGTGTTGCTGCAGACCTGTAGGGGAAAACTGTAATTACAAAATTAAAAAAAAATATTGAGAGACAACTAAGTCCAATGGCAAGATTCCATTGCTAAAGATACTAAACAAATGATTTGGAGTAATCAAATCGGAACTTACCTACAGACCTCTTTCCAGAGGACTAGCTTTTATACTGTCAGAGGGTGCAATGTAAGCTGCAGGGATAATAGCAAATAATAACCCTTCCTAGTCATGAAGCACAACACAACAATCACTACAGCAAGATATTCCCAAGTGTACATGTGTGGCACCTATATCTTGGAGAAAAGTAACAACTATCTCATTAAAGTTTGATCAATATGAGGGAAGCCATATATGATACTGCAAACCTAGCAACTACCCATGGCGTTTCCAAATGAATATAATTCTTAATTGCCTTATAAATATGTATTACTTCATCCACAGATTGCCATCCTCCATACTCATGATCAAAAAAGATACTTTGTGCAGCATATGAAAACCACCAAAACTGGTCAAAATGCTGAAAACCACTGACAGTGGGGTTGATCTGCATTTGATACATCTTGATATAATTTCTATACCTTAGGCTAATGAAACATCGTGGCAGAGGGGGAACTGACAGTAAGAGATATGATAGTATCTTTTCTATAGAACAAGGAAACTACACACATGTAATTTTAAGAATATGGTTGCCTAAACAAAACTTCTATAATGACAGAAAGACGATGTTTCAAAGGACTTAGTGTCTAAGAGTGGAGAAACTTCAGAAGCAAACTATGAAATATAGGCAACATGAACGATGGTTTGCAACTCCACAAGGCTGTGAACACATTGCACTTTCTTTTCCCTGGAGCAGCATCTCTTCATACAGCCTCTTCTTAACACACTGTGTCTACTTTTTTCTCTTTCTGGTAAATTGCAGCTTCCTTCTTTTCTTCTTGGAGAGAGATTGATACTATCTTTTATTTAATATTGAATATTTCTTTGTTTCTTTTCCATAATCATAATATTTACCAATATTAAAAATAACTTTACAGTCAATTTCCTGACTGATCTAAGCCTTTTTATTTTTCATTAGCTAATAAAAATGTGAAAGTAAAATGACTTTTTTCTGAAGTCTTATAATCCACTAATGCCCATTGGTGGCATGTTATTATTTAGCAATCTAACACTTCTGTTGTGGTTTTAAGATCTAGAGAGGAGGACCAGATGTTCATAGTTCTAACTTGTCTTTTCCTCATGACATGGTCTTTCAAAATACATTTTAAGGACATTTTGCTCCTGTCTTTAATAATATTATGAATAGACGAATGGATGTCCATATCTTCAATTAAACTTGCTCATATTGTAAACTGTCCATGATGTAAGTATTCAACAGATATTTGCTAACTGGTCAGTCTATTGCCCCAATATTATTTGATTCAGTAGATGAGACTAAGACTTATCATAAAAAGATTGTCCACAAGTTTGTTACTTTTTATTTGTTTTGTGTGTATTATTTGTTATATATGGCTATTTACAGATTCTTTCATTATGATGCTATCAAGCACGTTCTATATACTATTATAAAAATAAATATATCTTTATTCATAGGATAAGAAACTAGAAGAATATATGTGATAGCTTAAATATCTGTTGTAAAAAGAAAAATCAGTTCCATTATTCCATCAGGATGTAATCAGCCAACATGTAGTCACATAAGCCCACATAATATCTAATACTGTAGCAGAGCACAGACAGGTTTTACTTCTACTATATTGGGTATTGAATGAAACTGCATATTGGGACTTTTAAATTAACTTTTAATGTTACTTTAATAAGGACAGAATTTCTGCCAATCCAATCCCCAAGGCAATATTATTTAGCAGCTCTTTGCCTTTTAGTTTGTATTCTCAGTATTGTTGCTCTGCTGCTGAGACTTAAGAGACGGAGCTCTGGCTTGTTGAAGAAACCGTCCTCTCCCAGTGAGGCACTCACACAGAGACACTGAACAGTAAACCAAAAGTCAGTGTTTGTGCTCATTGGCTGGAAATATTCTTGGGATACATGTTATTGTATGCTTGTTTGATTTTTACTAGGCTTTATTAGTTTTCAAACAAGTTCTGTATTGATAGATCATGCTAATGCATATATATATAAACAATTTAGGAAAAGAATTCTTGAGAGACTTGCAGTCTTAAGGTATGGGAGACTACATCATTTGCGGCTTTCTGCTAGGAATACTACATCTTTTTTCCACTACTGTCTTTGTCTACCACAATAGGATAATGCAACATGTTTTCACAGTCTCAGTGCTAAACATTATACTTGTGTGACCATTGCCAACATAAGGGAATTTGATGTGTTTACTTGAATATTAATATACATTTAAGAAATTCAAGGTTAGCTTAAGGAAAGTTTCTTAATTTTTATCATCTGAAATTATAAACTCTACTTTAAAGACATATTTTATCATGATTTAGTTTTAATAATAATGTGTAAATCATTAAAATATCTAATTTCCATCTGAAACTAGAGACTTTTCACCCCTGCTTTACCCCATCCCCTCCACTGAGTCACACTTTGAAGAAAAGTTGATACTTTCCTCCAATCAAAAAGCAAAATTCTTCAAAGAGACCATTGAATGAGTTCCTTAAGAGGATGTCTTCCAAGACCATGGGGAGCCTCTGCACTTCCTGTCAGTCCTAAGACAGTGCATGTCCCATAGCTTGCATCTTCTGAAATCTGGGCTAACACAAAAGAAAAAGAGAGAAAAGAACAATGAAGAGTCCTGGAGCTTTTAATCCTTTCAAATGTGGCTTTCTCTTTCATGGTCTTCCCAGCATGAAGCACAGGTTATCAAAACACAGTGCTGATACTATTTTGAAGTATCAGTAATAGGTGTTTCCAAATGTGATTAAAGGGAAAAGGGGGCAAAGTGAAAGTCCTGAAAGAAGAATTGAGGACTTAAGTAAGAGCCATGAAGATGAGTGTCTTTTGCCAGGCTAATCTTTTTCAATCTTTTATTTAATTAATTGGTGATTTAGGTGATTTACTTTCTACGTCCTTTCACTTTAAACATGATAAAACTAGATATTGCATTGCCATGTGTGATGAGAACACTGTGCAGAGTAAGGAAGAATGAAAGTACCTGCACTTCTCTGAAAGCCAGAATTTTATCCGCATAAAGAGTTTCGTTTGTCTTCACTTGCTTAGTTATACTAAAAAAGACAGTGGAGGCTAAGTGTGTAATTAACTCAGACTCACAGATGATCGAGGTGTAGTGAATAAGACAGAGGGTTCCATGAATAGGGCATCTACATCTACATCTACATCATATCCTCTCCCAAGGCTTAGGGATTACTGTGAATGAGAGGGTCAAGGAAGACTGTAAAAGCTGGATGTGACAGATAACAAAAAAAGGTTCTGTTTTGTTGTTTTTTTGTATTGTTTTGTTTTGACATAGAAAGATTTTGCACCTGTGAACTCATAACAGTTGGGATAGAATCTATTATACCTGTAACAGGTCAAAGCAGACAAAATTCCATCAAAGAGAGGCTAGAGAGACAGAAAGTCCTACCCCTAGCTGAAGAGATATTGATAATTGATAGATGCTGCAAGAACACTCAGTTTTCTTTAAGGATATGGTTTCTTGTAGGGAGACCATGGTGCAGTGAATGATCACATATCCAAGAGCATAAATTAAGCTGTTGACTTAAAATCTAAGACAGAAAAAAAAAATAGAAACTGGTTGGTTTTGAGTGGGTGAAGTTTGTAGGACTTGATATCGTGATATTTCACATAAACAATTTCTAAGCATTTGTTTGTGAGTTGTTATTATTATTTAATTTTTTTCTACAGTGGTTATTTTTCCAGAAATTAATCAGAAATTATTTAGCAAAAAATTTTGCCCTGCAGCCCTCTAGAATAGCTTCCTTTGGAAGACTTCTTTGTAGTCATAACTGGACTCCTTTTTTTTTTTTTTAACCTTCTGCCATCTGATGAATTAATTAGGGAGAGGCACTTCTGATGGTTCTGTAGCTTAGGCTTGGCATCTTAGTACTCTTCGTCATCAACCAAGAAGACCCCTGGTAAATTCTTTCATAGAAGTTGGAGTAGGTTTCCAAAATTTGAGCAAAAAGTCTAGACAAGTATAGAGGGATGGACTTAAACGTAACACACTGCCATTTCTACCACAATTTGTAGACCAAAGAAAAATGCAAAAGTTAGAGCATACCCCTTATGAGAAAATAGCCTGTATTTCTCTACAAGAGCTGGGTAGTAGCTCTTGGATGAGTACTGATGAAATCAATAAAAAGAACAAGAACAACAACAAAAAAAACTTTTAAAGATGCACACGCCATGGCATATATGTGGAGTTAAAAGTAAAACTCTCAGAGTTAAAGATTTCTCTTAAACACTTTGGAATCTAGGGATCAATCTCAGCTAAAAGGTTTGTGTTGAAAGTGCTAACTCTGAGTGATATGAAGGTTTACTTTGCACTCAAAAGATTTCATGATATTTAGGAAATTTTGACATAATAAAAACCATCAAGACTGGAACAGACAACCCAACAGATGAAAACAAGTCCCCAAGAGCAGGTACAAGAATCAGAGACCCATATGTTCACATATTCAGGGTTCCATAAAAATATGAAGTTAAGAGCTGTAATATATACACAGAAGATATTCTGTTTGCTGCTTCTGTCACTGTGAGTTTACACTAGTTTATACACTCACTTAGTTGACGCTGAGGGCCTTGTTCTCCTGTGTCCTCCATACCCTTTTGGCTCTTATACTCTTTCTTCCCCCTCTTCAACAGGGTTCCCTGATATCTTAGCAGAAAAATTTGATGGAAATATCCTATCTCTCTCTCTCTCTCTCTCTCTCTCTCTCCTCTCTCTCTCTCTCTCTCTTTCTCTCTCTTTCTCCACATAATGTCTGGATGTGGTTCTCTGCATCTGTCCCTGTCTGCTGCTAAATGAAGCTTCTCTGATGATAATTGTATAACAAGTGACCTATAACAGAATATTATTTAAAGAACATACATTTATTTATTTATTATTATTATAGTTAGTTTAGTTAGTTAGTTAGTTAGCTAGTTATTTGACAAGTAGTGTTTTTTTTTATCCTAGGTCTCTTGTCTATTTCATCTCTGGTTCAATGTTAACCAAGCAGTGTATGGCATGGGTTCCATCCCATGGGGTGGGCCTTACTTCAAATCAGACATGGTTACTCCCATAAGTACTGTACCAACCTTGCCCTGTATATTTTGCAAGCAGGACAGTCTGTAGGTCAAAGATTTAGGACTGCATCAGTATTTATTTTCTTTTTGCTGTAGCCATAAGAGTACCTTTCTGCATCAAAGACAATAGAATATAAGGGTAAATGCCCCGTGTAGACAACAGTTGGACTTTTCCATGTTCAATGAGTTGGGGAAGTGTTGTCTTCAGCAATTCAGCCCACTGTCAATTTGTGAAAAGCAACCCATTGTCTTAGCCCAGCCTGAATTTCTTTGGAATTTTTTGTGACCCCAGTAGCTAATAACTCTAATGAATGTAACAGTCTTTCTACTGGAAGCCTCATTTAAGAGATGACTAGTTGAGACTCTGTATCCTTCAATATTAGGAGATCTCATTAGGATCACATTTATATATTTTTTAGAAGTTTTCATGCATTATATTTCCATATCATCCGTCAAATGCCCTTCAGTTCCAGCTCTCTCTGCCTTTATGATCTCACTTAATCCTATCTGCCAATACTCTCATGTCATGATCCTATTAATCCTGCCCCTACTGTACCTTGTCTACTCGTAAAATCTATTATATTTTCCATTCTATGGAGATCCTTATAACGCCCTAGACCTTCATCTATACCCAGTCTCTCTGAGTATACGGATTGTAGCTTGGTTATCATTTGCTTAATGGAAAATAGCCACATATAATCGAACACAAACAATATTTATCTTTCTGGATCTAGGTTACCTAACTCAAGTTGATTATTTTCTAGTTTTATTCATTTCCCTACAAGTTTCATGATGTCATTTTTTGAACAGTTAATTACTACTTCATTATGTAAATGTACTGTGCTATCTTTATCCATTCTTCTGTTGAGGGACATTTAGGTTGATGCCTGCTTCTGGTAATTATGCATGCAGTAGGAAAGACATGTTTGAACAAGTGTAGTTGTGCAAGAATGAAGTGTCTTTTGGGTATATGCCCAATAGTGAAATAGCTGGTTCTTGAATTAGATCGATTCCCAACATTATAAGGAGTTGCCATACTGATTTTTCTAGTGGCATATTAGCATTATTAAATTATCAAAACATTGTTAATGTATATTTGCTGGTATGCAAGTAACAATGAGTAAACTCTAATCCCTTTTATACATGACTGAAATTAGAATAAATAGTCCAAGTTTCCTTAAAGTCAGTTTTATGATTGTATTACTACATCCTATCTAGTAAAATATGAATTTATTGTTTTTATCTGTGTGTGGGTATTTGTGTGTGTGTGTGTGTGTGTGTGTGTGTTGTGTGCTTCTAAAAATTGGAAGATAAACTCACAAATGAATGTTATTCCACATGTTCATGTTTCCTGAAGGAAAAGAAACTCAATAAATTAAGGGAAGATAATGATGAAATATCATTTAAGTGCTATTTAGTTTTACTCAAATTTGAAATGTAGTTATTCCTTTAATATATATACTATACATTATTATATACATTTCAAATTCAGTAGATAGACATCTGATATAATCTAGAAACAATATAATAATCTCTGATATTAAATTTTTTATTTCTTCAACCTAGAAATAAGTGACAATAATTGTAGAGACAGCACCAATAACACCTTGGAGTAGTTTAGTTCAGGCTGCCCTTAAAATTTGGCAGTCATACTCCACCATCTGACTGTTAAGATCACAATATATACCACTATTCTCAGCTCATAGTTTTTATGTCCTTGTTCATATCTAATCTATTTATCAAAATCTGAATAGAAAACTTTCATTTCTTATTTTTAAATTAACCAAAATATTATATAAATTTTTTCTCAATAGGTATTAGGAGTTATGTCTGTTTCAAATTTGAATTTGAAAGCATTAACTTGACAGAATCTACTTAGCTTCTACATCTTGCTTATGTCACATGTTCATCAAAAACATAAAAAAGACTATGTATCAAGTCTAGTTCCTGTATCTGATGATACGAAATTATGAGTTCATGAAGCACTTGTACAATTGTCTTACATGTTCCATTCTGTAGGAAACCTGTATCCAGCAGTTTGTCAAAAGCAAGTTAAAATTCATTATAATAAAATCAACAAATAAATTGCAGTTATATTATAGTTGAATCTCTCATCATGGCTGTCTAAAAATAACAAAACCTTTTCTTTATATATTATAATAATTATTGATTGACAAAATTCTTGCACAGTTTCCATTTATCTACTCTTTTTCTTAGTAGTAATAATTTAACCCAGTATAGTCATTTATCACCACACAAAATGTGGACAAATATCAATGTTTCATTTGTAAATTCTATCTATATCTTATATTTAACAAAGTTTGAGGTTTTTTTTTTTTTTTTCTTTTCCAGAAGCTCTTTTGACTCGTTACACTACATCTAGTATCATGTCTTCTAGAGTCATCTGGGCTCTGACAGTTTCTCCATGTTTTGAAGATATTGATGGTTATGAGAACTAAAGCTCAAGTATCATAGATTGTTCATAATTCAAATTTCACTAGTGTTGTTCTTTCTAATTTGTCTGGGATTACAAATTTTAAGAAAATTATCTCATCACATCAGACAAGGGGGAAATGTCTGACATGATTGTGCATTTTTATGTCTGTCAATCATGTAACTAAGGAAGTAAGGCTCTGGTTTATTCATTGCAAAATCAGTAGATCAGTCTGGATCTATGTACTCATTCAAAATAATCATGATATACTTTTATTATATTTTCTAGAATTAATTTTTAAAAGGGAATATAACTACTTTAATATATTTGTTGTAAAAGTATATATCTGTTTCTTGTCCTAAATTTATTTATGTTATTGTCATTTAGACTAACAATTTTATAGAAATACATGAGGAATAGTGATTATTATCTACAATACTTAAGGATAGTGGACAAAATGTAACCGTATGTCTTCTGCTAAATACCTCTGCATTAACTAAACTAAAAAAAAAAAGTGTTCCTTAGAAGTTTAGATTTCTCAAAGGGTATTTCATAGAAAACATCAGAGTATCAAATTTATTTTTGACAAGGATCTTAAATAATGCATGAAGTTTAAAACAAAAGCATAAAATACCATAAGATTTGGATACATTCTGTACATAAAAGATATGAAGTCTGCTCTAAAATAGTGAGTTAATTACAAAGTAACCTTCTCTCACAAGTAAAGTGGGGGCAACGTAGAAACATTGGGACATGAATGGAAATATTTCATTCATCATTAACCTCATAATACAGAACTTTTCAATTTATTCTACGTGTTGTATGAATACATGTTTGACTCTCACATGTACTTTTCAGTCAAGTGAATGCTTATACTTTCATTGGAAAACACAGAAGAGACAAAAACAAATTTCAGGCTTGTCCTCCAAAGGCAACACTTGTGCGTGTGTGTGTGTGTGTGGTCTGTGTGTTCTGTTTGTGGGTATGTAGTGTGTATGAAAACATTCTGAAACAGGAAGAACATTTCAAATCACCACAGTGAAATATAATTTTAAATTTAAAAATTAATTGCAGAAATGTGGTGTCTAGGTTTTCTGACTATCCGCATTTATTTATACACACATAAAAGAACCTAATAGTGAATACAGTATCAGTCAGTATTGAGAACTGGGAATAAGAAGTCAGCGTGAGTTACACATTAACACAAGTACAATGAAATGTGTTCTCTAGTCTACAGTTAAGTCTTAACTGAGAATTTGCTGTGATCTACATATGAGTTTTCATTTCAGCCACTGAAAATTTAATTAGAATGATTATTTTCCAAGATTTGATTATTTTGCATATTTACATGTATGATCTTGGTTTCATATAATATATAATATGATGCTCTTTAGATATTATTGCTTCCCATTGAACTTATATCTACCTTGAAACTTTTTCAATATTTTTTTATTTTAGTAGAATCTGAGAAAATGATCACCTCAGTTTAGTCATGGGATGTGAGATTATGTTAGTCTCAAAGCATTTTAAGCTGGAACTGTATGCATATTATATAATATATATATATATATATATATATATATATAATATTGTGTGTTGTGTGTGTGTGTGTGTGTGTGTGTGTGTGTGTGTGTATGTGTATGTGTATATATATATATATATATATATAATATATATGAAACATTTTTTAACTTATACACTAAAATATTCTCTTCATGCACACTAATAGAGTCTGTTATGTAAGATTTCCCTTCCTTGTTTCTGTGGTTTAAATATAACTTTCTTACAGCACAAGAAAAACTCTGTTAACTTTTGGCAAATACATTTTTTTTCTATACCCTTTCAATGTGGTATTCAGATGGCACTCTCTATATAATAACATTACCCCTGGAAAGATTGGAATCCTTCACACAAGTCCACTGAAGTATGCAGGTCTCTAAAAATATGTGAGGATCATATTTGGAGACATTGAAAATCCAATGAAAACAAAGAAAAGATTAATACTTTAGTTCACAAGTGTAATTGATTTCAGGTTATACAACAATGAAGTAATTCTACTGAAGAAATATGAAACTGACTACAAGCAAAGAAAATCTGAGAGAAGACTATTAAATAAATACAAATATAAAAAAGAGATCATTTGCCCTATTGGACTTGTTTATTTTTAGCAACTATTCTTAAAATTTTTAATTGTATATGAGTTTATTACTTCTATGGATTATAGAAATGAATGTTCTGAGTCAGATTGCTTTGTTCATGACATAAGATCCTGACTTCTGATGGACATATTAAAATATCTGAAAAGGTAAATTTGTGTTGGCTATATATACACACAAATGAAATTGTTGAAATTATATATAGTTGCTTTTAGCTTCCAAAAGTGAGAATAAAGGGCATTTAAAATATAACTTTGCAGCAGAACATCAGTTCTGTGTTATTGATTTTCCCAAGCCCTCACATACAAAGTGAAAATGCAAGAAGCAAAGGAAGAGGCAGAGGGCCAGATGGCCAAGAATAGTAGAGGAAAGGAAGGGTTAAGTAAGAGAGGTGAAAGGAGGAACAAACAGTGAAGCAAAAGTGAGAGATAGAGATAGAGATAGAGATAGAGATAGAGATAGAGATAGAGATAGGATAGAGATAGAGATAGAGATAGAGATAGAGATGAGATAGAGAAAAAGATGAGAGAGAGAGAGAGAGAGAGAGAGAGAGAGAGAGAGAGAGAGAGAAGAGAGAGAGAGAGAAAAGAGAGAGAGAACCTTTCTATTTGCTTTGTGACTTCTGTCTAGGTTTAAATCCCTTATAAATTGCAATTGTAACTGTAATTGATTTCACTCTTAACAAAACATCAAATCCTCTTGGGGAAAAACAAAGGAAAGTGAGATTAGTTCTGAAAACAAGAAAAAAAAAATCTTTCAATGATTAAAATTTATGCCGGAGGAATTAAGCAGGCTTGGTGCTTTCCCGGATTTACAACATTTCATTTGTTTCTGCCATTAGCTTTAACTGCTTTGGGGAAATTTAACAACAGAGCAACAGCATGGCTTACAACCACAAGGAGCTTCAAAGATTCAAGAGCATGGAAATGCTTCCTTGCAAACTCTGCCCTAATAGGATTACATGCATAACCTCTTTGAATATTTATTCACACTTCAAATTAGGTAGGTTGCATAAATGTCACGCTTAAAATGTTGTCATCTTTCTGCTATAGGCAATGACACCTAATAGCTTGAACAATTTTAAGAAGTGAATCATGAGCTTCAAAAACTTTCTTGAAAATAAGAAGCTAATTCCAATATGTAGATTGTCATCTTTATTAAACAAATTGAAAAGACAATTTACAAAATAATAGTATTACACATCAGCTTAGCAGTCAGTATATCTGGAAGAATGAGATTCAACAAGTCATGTAAGCAAAAAGCCAAAGTGCCTCACCTAATCTTTTATAATATTTGCTATGAATCATTTTTCACTTCTGAAAGGACAATTATGATACACAGTCAGAATGGTGTCTCTCTCTCAGTTCTCATGCATAAAATATAAACTGCCAATACATTATTAATGCAAATAATGAAACTGGAAACAAGATCCCAAGACTTGTCAGATGATTGCCCAGTGCCTGAACTGTATATGTTCAAATATTTCATATTAGAGTTTGATCAAATTTTTCTATTATTTTCTCACTTAATTTAAAACATAAAATAACTTGAATTAAGATATTGTAAGTGTGTATGTATGCATGTGTGTACCCCTGGTGTGTGTGTGTGTGTGTATGTGTGTGTATGAAAATCTAAAGTTAAGAATTATTCCTTAGTTTAAAAATCAGCCTAGAGGGGACACAAATAAAATTAATTAATATTAGAATTTTAGTATTTGATAGTGTTAATTTATACATGATTGCCAGTTTCATGAGAGGTATTTTTTCAACATTGATTTTTATACAACTGGAAGTCATGGTAGGCTGATATTATTAATAATAAGGGCCATGTTTCTAAAACATTTATTGGTGTTCTATATAAAGCAGTGTGTATTGAAAGCATATCAGTATATCAAACTTTGTCCATGGTAGGTTACTGCTTTAGTGGTGTAGCTTTCTCCAGCTACTATTTAGTAATATTATAAGAATTATTCAAATGCTCCATCTTTGTAATAGCTCATTTATTGTCACATGACTGAAACATAGCATTTATAGAAAAAATTGATCACTGTATGAAGGTCATATATATCCTCTTAACTTGATTTCTATCCTTTTTCTATGAACTCTATTTTTATTCTCACTCTAAATATGATCTTTTCATAATGTAAATGGAAAGGTTTATAAAGTAATATGTAAAAATTATGAGGATTATTGAAACAATTAAAATACAAACAATATTTGGCAGTATTTTTTAATTATTAAGTAGATTTTCAAAGCAAAATTCATTATTTTTTTTTTATCCAGGTTCTAATTGCCCACTTACATTGGCCAGCTTTGACGCTAAATATATAATCCAAATAATCACTATTTTATAATAATCTTTTTCCTTCACTTCAGTGTGTTCTAGAGATTGTAAATGATCTTTGGTTGATCTACTTCTGCTCTATTTGGCATCATTACACAGCAAATCCCCACTGTAATGGCAATGATGAAAGAAAGGGAATTGCTAAAAATGTCTTATCTTTTTTGAAGTGGAAATGACCAAGAGATGGAGTGAAAGCTGGCAATCACAGAAAAATCTTAAGATCGGACAAAGAATATATAAAATTTAATAACATGTCATTAGTGGGAATGTGTCCCTAATTAGGCCTAGTATCAACAGAATAGGATATGTACTTCTATAATAAAAAGATAAAGGTATGTAGCTAAACCATTCCAAATGTTATCAGTTGTACCAAACTATAACTATATTTTCTCATGTCTGTTATTCTCAGGAAATATTCAATAGAAAATGAGTGTTTTGCAATTAAAGCATATTATCAAAAGGAGCCTCACTTTTGTACTCTGTATATGTTTATTTAAGAGAAACTTAAATTTTCAATTTTTATTCATTTAAGTCATATGCATATATTCTATGTAGTGCACCTTATTTGGTGTCTTGATATACCTGAATGAGTTTATTTGCACCATATGCATGCAGGTGCCTTTGAGGCTCTGTTGGTATTGGAGTTACAGTAAGTTATAAACCTCCCATTTTTCAGTACTGACAACTTAACCAGGATCTGTGCAGGAAAAACAAATTTTACTACAAAGCTATCTCTGTAAACATATGGAACTTTAAATAATACCAGTTTTCTGGGAAAATTTTTTAATAAGGAAAACTGATAACTTTGAAATGAATGAAACACATATATATGTGGCAGAAGTCTTAGTTTGAGTTTCTATTGCTGAACTAAATCATCATGATGAGAAAATTTTGTGGAGGAAAGGGTTTATTCAGCTTACACTTTCACATTGCTGTTCATCACCAAATGAAGTCAGAATAGAAATTCACTCAGGGAAGCATCTGTATGCAGGAACTGATGAAAAGGCAATGGATGGGTACTGCTTAGTGACTTGCTTCTTCTGGCTTGCTCAGACTGCTCTCTTATAGAACTCAGGACCACCAGTCCTGATTCATTTCCCTCATTCATTGATTGAGAAAAAGCTATACATCTCGATCTTATGGAGATACTTCCTGAACTCGGGCTCTTGCCTGTCTAAAGACTCTAGTTAGTTTTAAGTTGAAACAAATCCCCCAGTACAACTGACTCTTTGTCAAGTTGACACACGAACACATCCCTATTAATCCACAATCGTTTCTTTTTTATTCATTTCCAAAATCTCACATTAAATATATAAATAACTAAAATTCCCATAGTCTTTACAAGTTCAAACAAATTAAAATTTTAGGTCTGGAAAATTGCAAATTTCTTTTAAAGTCCCAAAGTCTTTTAAAATTCAAAGTCTCTTATTCATGTGCTCCAGTAAAATAAAATAAACCAAATACTTTGTTATGTCAGGAGGGAAAATTCAGGATACAGTCACAACGAAATCAAAGCAAAATTAATTCCTAACCAAACAATGTCTTGAATACATTTATGATCTTGAGGGTTCCTCCAAAGTACTTGGGTCACTTCTCAAACTGTCCTCTATAGCACACGGCTTGTCCTCTAACCACCAGCTAGTTTTACTCCACTGTTGTTGCTGTTCTTGGTGATCATTCCATGGTACTGTAATCTCCAAACCTTCTGGGGCCCTAGTTAAACAGAATGTCAGATGTTTATTCAAAATAGCCAACAGCCCTGGTAGAGTCTTTGAATTACCCTCTGAACCTTCACAAGCCCATGCCTCTATCTTATGAACCTGCTCTGAATATTCATATCTTCCATGTTCCCAGTGAATACCCTACTGAATTCTTGATACCCAATGGCTCTTCTAGCTCAAAGTACCACAGTCCTTCCACAATTCTTCTCAAGACATGGTCAGGTTGATCACTGCAATACCTCTAATCTGGTACCAGATTTTCTTATTTAGTGTTTCTATTGCTCTGAATAAACAGCATGATCAAAAAACAATGTGCAAAGAAATGAATTTAATCAGGTTATGCTTCCTCACTATGGTTTATCACCAAAGAAATTCTGGACAGGAACTAAAACAGATCAAGAACCCAGAGTACATGAAGAGGTCATGGAAGAGTGCTACTTACTGGCTTGTTTTCCCTGGTTTCTTAGCCTGATTTCTTATATAACTCAGGACCATCAATGTACAGATGGTACTACCCACAATAGGCTGATGACACCCACATTGATAAATAATTGAGAAGATATTTTGTTTCAGTAACCAGTGCTCACTCCTCAGTTTCTTGATGAGTTTTTAATTCACATTCTCAAGATGTTCATTGAAAGCACATATTATAGATTTATTTTATTTAAATCAATAAATTTAGATGTAGCAAAAAAGTTATGCCATTCATAGAGTAACTAATTTAATGAAAGGAAAATTCTAGTTCCTTTTCTGCTTTTAAATTGCAAAACTTAACCAAGAGCAACCATTTTTCAGGTTACTGTGATGATGGTGACTTGGTTATTGTTGGAGGAAGAAATGCCTTCCCTTATTTTTCATACCGCTGGTAGAGTTGTAATTTGGATATGGAACACAGTAATGACAGTGGTTGTTACCAAATTCTATATTCACATTCATGACCAGTTTTGTTTTTTGTTTTGTTTTGTGCGGTGTGTGTGTGTGTAAATAAGTATAACCTGCTAAGTCTGAATAGTGTTACTTACATGTATGTTTTCAGGACTGATCATTAGTTGTTAGATAATCAACTTTTGTATTCTTCCTCTTCTTGGCATTTCTCAGTTGCCTATACTTCTTTATGTAAGGTAAAATCCTCCTGCGTTTTCCTGTTTAATGTATCTATTGTCAATTTCCATGAACCACAACAATAATTTGCTTGGCACAATAAATCTAAGTGTCAAGACATTATTGAAAACCAAGAGCAAGACAATTAGAGTTAAGACTATCTCAACAATTGGGAAGTCACCCTGATACCAGAAAACTAGACAAGTAATCAGGGGTAGTAATGTCATGGATCTTGGAGATGTCTTAACAACTACTACTTTCCTAAATTAGTATAATACCTAGCTACATTCTAAACATTTGCCATATACCCATAATTAACTGTAGTCCTCACCTCCAGTTAAGGAAAGATATCTTTGTAACAAAGAGAGGCCACAATAATAATAAAAAACAACACAATCTATGTTTTTATTGAAAATATTTTTTGGACTTTTACTCTATGATTCTTTTCCTTCTTTAATTCTATTATTTTTAGGTTTTGTCTTTTCATAGTGTCCAAGTATATTTTGTATCAGCAACATCTAGGTTTAACATTTTCATTGACTGAAGTGTCTATTTCTACTATCATATCTTCAATGCCTGAGATTCTCTCTACCATGTCTTATAATCTATTGCTGAAGTTTGCCTCTGTCGTTCTTGTTTGCTTATGTAGAACTTTCATTGCCAGAATTCCTTTGGTTTGTGATTTCTAATATTGCTTCTATATAAAATACATATTTTGGTTATATTGTATCAGAATAATTTATTTAAAAATTATGTTTGAGTTGCTTACTTCATAAATTTTCAAAGATGTATTTTCAACTGAGATTAGGACAAAAATTTTAAATGACTTCTTGAGTGGCCCTCTATGTACTTCATTCATTTTGTATTCTATGTTTGTGAAGCTACATTTTTAACCTTGAAAATTATAAAATCAAAATATCTATCAATAGTGAAAAAAGTTGGAGATGGTTTACATCCTGAAGTATCAAGCTACATCTAATTTGTTTTTATATCTATCCTACTAGTATACACATTTGTCCTAGTTTTTCTTTAGTCAATGAAGAAATTATATGTATGATGAGGATTATAGTGTCTTTCTTGTCCCACCAGTAGCTGCATATTTGAGTACTGTATACCTTAGAATTGGTAATTCTTTTCTGGCCAAAGATGGCAATGTGTGGAAAAAAGTTTAAGAAGCCCTAGTTAAGAAAGCAATTCTCCTAATGGATTTTGATCAAGATCACTAACCTTGCTAACTAAAGAGTTGAGGTTCAACAGGCAAAAACAGTGGCTATTTTTCTTGTTCCTACTTTATACCCACCGCACTATAATGGAAATCATAGTTTTAATAGATGATATTTGTTTCATTAATCCACCATGGCTCTTCATTGGTGGTAGTAGACAAACCATGCCTTAAATGTAGGTAGAATCAATAATAAAATAGACATTCTCAGGAATGGTATGAAGACTAACTCTCAGAGTGTATATAATTAAATTCTGTTTTATTTATTATTTCTCCATTACTATTCTCCAAAATTTTAAAAGATGTTTCCTTTGAGATGTAATGATTTTTTTATTGCTAAGTAAAATACAAATTCCTACAAGCTTCACATCTTTTATCTGTTTGGATTTATTATTTCATGTGTCCCATTGTGGTGAGGAATTCCTGTGATACTTCATAAATACTTTGACTTTAAGATACTCACCAGAGCAGCAGTTTCTGCAGAAAATGATCTTCCTTGTAACTATCAGATAGAGTATTAACAAAGTCAGTACATATAGTTGTATGACTGAATCTCCTGTTTCTTTTAATTAGAATGATTTCAATGCTTTTAATGAGGGTCTGTATCAGTTTCTTAGATTTTCTATCTGTTCTGAACTGTGTGATGTTGACCATAGAATTCACTGTTCCTTCCTGGAAGGAAGTGCTTTCTATTTATATTCATGAGTACTCAGTAATCTCAGAAAAAAAACATTCTTGAAAAGCCCAGAAGGAAGAACTCTCTTTGCATTAATTCAAATTCGTGATTACTAGCTTAATATGAAGTACACCAATGTTTGTGTTGATAATTACTACAGTTAAAAGGAGTACAGAGGAGCCAGAGTCTTTGAGGATATAACAGAATATCATTTATTGTAGTGTGTCATTTTTCATTAAATATGTCTTAAGTATTATGTTTAAAATACACATGTATTGTTTCACATATCATGGAGGTTTACACTATCCTAAAATATTAACAAATGCTATCCCTATCTGAAGAAGGTATAGGTAAATTTAATCTGTATTGCACATACTTATTTTTATGCTTTGTTTCTGAGTTGTAAATCATTCATGCCCTGGAAAATATTTAATGATGTTCTCCTCAAAAATAATTCTGAATTTGTAGTTTTCAACCATTTCAAGTTTTCAACTTGCATCATTTGTAAGCACAGGTATGCCACTGAATGAGGTATTTGCAGACTGCAGTTCTGGCATTGGCCAGCTGCTAACTAGCTCCTACTTGCAGCTCAAATTCAATGACTACTAACTACTCATCAGAAAAGTGGCTGCTTTCACTTTGGAAGAAATGAACATTTTCCTTGACAGTGCTTGCATATGATAAAAATCTACGGAAGACTAAGAGTTACATTGAGGCTCTGCAAATACAACTGACAGGTAAAAATTTTGAAATAATGTAACTCTGAAGGGAGTTTGAAAGCTTAGAAATTAATACTTTAATCACAGAATTTTGAGAAGTCAACTCACTTACGGTAAAAGCAGAATATTTTCAAACCTTTAATTCCTGCCCTCAGGACACAGAGGCAGCTGGATCTCTGTGAGGTCAAGGTGAGCTTGGTTTACATATTGAGCTAATGGGCTCTAGGACAGCCAGCTAGTAAGACACTGTCCCAAAACACACATACATACACACACACACACACACACACAAGCACACACAAGAGAAAACGAAAAAACGAGAGTAAAGGAAAGAAGAAATTAAGACATAAATAGGTTTCATTTTTGTCAACATAAGTAAATGAAATAGAATAATAAAATATTGATATTTTACTAAAATGTTAAAATTGTCTTTAAAATCACAATGGCATTATACTATATGTAAAATAAATGGCTGAGAACAAAATGAAATAAATTTGAGACAATTTTTATAAGCACAGAAAAAGTAACAGCTATATTACTAATGAATTTGGTACTTAAAGCTGTTAAACGTTCTAAGATAGGCAATACAGGTACTCTCTTTCTGTTTTAAAATAGTGTCACTCTTTCCTGATTTGCAGGTTAGGAAGCAGGTCTTGCAAGCACAAGAGGAAATGACTAACAATAAAATCCAAATTGCAGTTTCATTGAATTCCCTAAATAAATTATATCAGGTTTCTACTTTTGTGTCAGATTTATTTCTATAAAAATTGAATGTTCCATTGATGGAGAAGCAGAACAAGAATCCAGAAGTGGTTCTTTTCTGCTATGTAGAAGTATTATCAGATCCTTAATGTAAAAGCGTGGCTATTTGCAATCATTTGTTAAAAACAAAGTAAAAGAGAGATAAATTTCAGAAAACAATAAAATTTAATATTCCTTCTGGCAGTGTAAGCAAGTGCAGGAAGCTTAGGTTGGAAACCCCAAGCTATGCCAGGGAATGGTTGCCTCAGAGCAGTGAATCATTAGACTCACCAGCTTTTAAACTGGGTAAGATCCAGAAACAGAAAATGAGTTAGGAAAAAAGTGGACCAGCAAGTGGCACAAAGTGAATAATGTTAATGTAAAGTTGGAATGGCAAGAAAGAACTATCTTTGATACTCAAAGGATCGGGCAGATAAAAACAGTACATAAGATGAATACTGGATACACACTTATTCAAGCCTTTTATAATCCATGGTAATATGATATTATTTAATTAGATTAGGTTTTACTGAAAGCCACAACATATTTCTACAAACTTTCAAAGAGTTTATTCAAGTCTTTCATATATAGTTTAAGTTACTTGTATTACGACAAATTATTTGTCACTGACGATTTGGGGGAAACATGTCGGAATTATAGATGAGAAGAAAGCTATACAGATAGCCTTGTGGCAAAAGCATTCTCAAAGCTTTGTCTCATAAAAAGAGCTAAGATCAAGCCTTAGGCCTACCTGAACATATGTAACAGATTACAGTTTGGTCTTTATGTGTGTTCCTAACAACTGGAGTAGGGGCTAATCTAAAACCTGTTGCTTGTATGTGGGAGACATTCTTCTAGCAGGACTGCATTCTCTGGCATCAGTGGGAAAGGATGGCAGCTGGCCTCACAAAAACTTGATGTTTGAGTGTGGGGGTATACCCAGAAAGGCCCCCACAGGCTTAGAATTGTAGGGGGTAGGAGAAGGATTGTGGGAGTGGAGATCTGAGGGGAAAAATGAGCAGGATGTAAAGTGAATAATAAAAAAAAAAAAGATTTAAGATCATATGTAGTACTAATCACAGGTAACTTCTGCATTTTCCTTTATATTTACCTCTCCTTCTTTATGTTCCTGATAAACCAGGATCACTACACTATCTCCTTCTATGAGAGACATATATTATTGTTATTGGTTTTGGGAATCTCTCACTCTGCTTATGTGGTGTCACCTGACCCTTACATGTCAGTTCAACCTTGATCATATGATAGTTTTTCTTATTTTTTTTCTATGTCTTTTTTTCTTTACCTTCTTTCATTGGGGTAAAGTCTCATGTAGTCCTTGATGCCCTTGAATTCTATATGTAGTAAAGGATGACTGTGACCATCTTGCAGCATCATACCTGGATCACCCAAGTCTTAACCTGTGGTGTCAAGTTCTTCAGAGGATTGAGAGACCCTTACACAGGAGTCATCTAAAAGATTAGAAAGCACAGCTATTTACATTACAATTCATAATGGTGGCAAAATTATAGTTACGAATTAGGAACAAAAATAATTTTATAGTTAGGGGTCACCGAAAGATGAAGAGTTGTATTAAAGTCTTGCAGCATTAGAAAGGTTAGGAAAGCATGATGCTGTATTCCAGATGATCAAACCACAACCTGAGGTCTATCTGCAGCTTTTAGGTTTTAAATTTCAACCAACATGGGAGTCTAGATCAGCACAGAGTACATTCACATGTAGATTAGAAACTGATAACAGTATTTTCTGACCAGAATTGTTTTCTCTCTATGTCTCTGTTTCTGTCTCTGTTCTCTCTCTCTCTGTGTGTGTGGTGTGTGTGTGTGTACACATTTGCATGTTTCTTTGTGTTCACGCGCAGGTCCAGGACATAAATTTAGGTTATAATTCCTCAGATGCTAGCCATCTTGCTTTTTGAGACAGATTTTCTCACCTAACCTGATATCCTAGGCTGGCTAGGATGAATGCCCATTGATTCTCAAGGATACTCTTGTTTCTGCCTCTCTAGATCCTTGCTTTAATTTTTTCACAAGGTTCTGGAAAATAAACTTAGGTCATAATGTTTTGAAGGGAAGTATTTTATCAAAAATGAGTTATCAGCCATAGTTTAGGTTCTTAAATATAAATATATGTGTTGGAATTATAAGTTAACCCAAGTTCTTGGAAATATCTTGGATCACTGATATAAAATGAGGACCTTATGGAATGAAAAATTTATTAACAATATTTTTCCTGTAGTCTTAGAATCTCGATAGTCTGAAACTAAACACAATTTTGAATCAGCAAACTTATATTTGAATTGTGTATCCTGTTTTTTTTTTTTTTTTTTTAACAAACTACAATCCCTTCTGTTAACTACTGCATATGGAATATCATTCTGTATTTACTAATTTATGAAAGGATCAATGGAAAGAAGAATGCTAACCCCTGCTGGGTTATAAGGTCATCCAAATAAAATGGGAAGAGAGATTCAATATAAAGCGACTGCATGACACCCAGACTTTTGTTTTCACCTACTCTGTATTTTACTGGTTATAATCTTGACTAATTATCCATGAGACCAGAACTTGATGATCTGCCATGTTTTTAACTACATGATATTTGACCTATAGTGAAGTATGCAAGAGGAATAACAGGTCTTAGGAGTGTTCTAACCTTAATCACAAAACTTTAGAGACTTTATGGCATTATTAATAAAATAAACATTACTATCATACAAGATTGAATTTAAAATCTAGAAAACACACTTTATGGTCTACAATTTAGGTCTGTCAGTGGAGTTTGAAGTGATGGACAAACAAACTATGACGTTGGATGGAGTTGCCACTCATTTTGTTTTTCGAATGGATATTTTATCCACATCATGAATGCAAAGAAAACCCAGAAACTCCCTATGTAGTTAGAAAGCAGCTGGAGAATTAGAACATTACTGAGCTCTGCAGGATAACAAATGATAACCCGAGGACACAACAGAATGTGAATCAACAATACCTCAGACAACATTTACCACTGACATATGACAGGAAAGCAAACAAAACTGATATTTCATGCATCTTATTGTAAGATGCAAAAGGATATGTAGCATGTATAATTAAAACTAATAGATTTTTATTCTCTTGTTCGGTAAATACAAAAAGTAAAGGAGAAACATAGTGAGTATCGAAGACAGGGTCTTGCATGGCTACAGAAAAAGGAAATTAGAAGGAAATTAGGCTTTCAGGACATAAAGTTTTGTTGTTGAGGCTTACTATGAAGTTTATGGGCTGAAGAGATAATATCATTTGATACATTTAAACAGTCTGACTCGAGAGACAAATAAAGAGCCAGATTTTTTGTTGTGCTTGGTACTAACTACGACTTTGGAAAAGAGAAATAATAAAGGAAGCAAACAATGAAGGAAAGAATCAGTGGGCATCTAAGTAAAAAGTCATCGACTGATAACCTTGATCATTCTGTAGAAAAATAAAAGGAATTAATCAGCTTCTACATTTAGAGAATCTATAGACATGTAGTTCTTGAAGATAGTATAATATGTACTCTTTTAAACTGTAGAGTATATGTATATGATAGTAAAATTCTTAGGTAGAAATTCTGAAAATATTGGAAGAACTACCAGGGCAATGCCTGCTTCACTACCATCAAGGAGCTATGCAAAGATAATGAGCAAAAGAGCTCTATCCAACTGGCTGTAACTCAGTAACTGAAACATTTCTCCTGATATAGTGTTAGCTCAAGCTGCCAACTGCTAAAGTTTCCCATAGAAAACACTGGGGCTGGGTGTATGGTAGGTTCCTAGGAAGCCTGTATGCCAAGAATGTTTTGATTGAAATCTGAGAGAATGGATTATAATACTTTTTACTCATGGAGAACAAAGACAAATGGCATATTCTATCATTATCTGTTCAAAGCACCCAGTGATCCAGAAAGCAGGTAAAGATAGTATCATACCCAGGACAGTGGGAAAATATGAAGAAATAACTGTACCTAATGTAAAAGAATCAGCAGCTATTCTTCCCTTTAACTTGTAACTATTTAGATTCTTGTGATTATTCTCACCATTTACAGTAGCTCTGCTGATAAATCTTTGGTTTTCACTATCAGGCACCATCCTTAGGACCACACCAGGAAATTTTAGAAGCAATTTTAAGCCCATTTTCCTTCCTTTTCTTCTTTTTCTCCTTTCCTCTTTCCCTTCCCCTTTCACTCCATTAATTTTTTCTTCATTTGTTATTGTGTTTTGTACTTTTATTTAAAATAATCTGTCACAGTCCCTCACCCATTATTTCTGTATAAATACATCTTAACTTGGCTTTAGGAATAGGAATCATACTTTCCTGTTCTTGCTGCAAGTCAATAATACTTATGATGGTTTCTCTTCAATTCTAGCTCGGAACATTGGTGTGTCTCAGGTCTCAAACTTTGGAAATACCAAAGGTCTGATAAGGAAAATGAGTATACAGTATACCCAAACTTATGAGACACAATAAAAGTAGTTCTAAGAGGCAAGTTCACTATCAGATCACATTTAAAAAAAAAAACAAAAAACAAAAAACTGGAGTGCTCTCATAATAGCAATTTAATAGCACAACTGAAAGCTCTAGAATAATAAGAAATCTCACTCCAAAAAAAATAAACAGCAAGAAATAATCAAACACTGGGCTGAAATCAATAAAATAGAAAAAAAGAGAACTATACAATTAATCAATGATCACTGTACCTTGAGACAATCAATAAGCTAGACAAAGCCTTGTCTATACTAATTAATAAGCAGAGAATGAATATCCAAATGGACAAAATCATAAATGAAAACAAGACATAACACCACACAATTAGGAAATCCAGAGGATAAAAAGAATATATATTAAAAACCTATAGTATGCTAAATCGGAAAATAAAAAAATGAATAATTTTCTGGATACATAACTTTTATAATAAAGATCAGATAAGCAATTTTTTCTTTCTTTTTTGGGAATCCTGGTGATTTTTTTTTTTTTTTAGTTATTTAAATCACATCGTAATTTGCTTATTTACACAGAGGTTATAAACACAAAAAGGCAGGATGTGGGGAAGGGAATGGCACTGGAGCATAGGTGTTCAGGGGGAGTACAGACACCTTTCAGAACAGGGTATCAGCTGGGTGTAGGTTCAGGGGACAGATCACTATGGCTCTGCCTATGATTCACTTGTCCTTATCTAAGTTGGTACTGTCCACCGAGGCTACCTATTTATAAGACCTATGACTACTAGGTCTGGTAAATTTCCACAGAAGCTGCCTGTTTACAATAGCTTATAGCCTTCTCTTTTCAGTGTTTTTCCACAGAGACCAAAAACTTTGTGTTAGCATGCATGTATGTCAGGTCTATTGCTGACTTTAGGCCTATGGCTGATTTTAGGCCTTTAGTGTATATATAGGGCTGCTCCTGACATCTCCTCCCTTCTCTAAGTATAGAAGGGCCTTGGCGATTCTATTCTTGAGAAGGCGGGGATACAGGCCTGACCTCCAATAATTGAAAGGGACCTTGTAATGGCTCATGTCCTCCTGTCGTTGTCCAGTGAGGCTTGAGGGCCATACTCATCCTGATGTCTTTTTCCTGGAGAGGGGATACTTTTGACATCAACCCCTATGCTGTCAGGAAAGAGGAGCAATTTTGCAAAAAGTAGAAGAAGGTATTATTAATCGATATATTATAAAGACTGATTAGTTGTTGGCTGTTCTATAACAGTACTTTGATTAAAGATATTATTAATGTAGATTTATATTTCTTTAAATATTGTCTTTATGACTCTTGGAGTGTGGAAGAAGTGGCTGCTGTCTCTTCTGCCCAGATCTTACAAAAACTCTGAAAAATGTGTTTTTAAAAATAAAAGAGGGGAACGGTTTCCTCCCAGAAGGAGTCTCCTGAAACACTCTCCATCATGCCTTGTTTACCTTTAACTCTCTAAAACTGAAAGCTCATGGCAATTCTGCTGCTGACTGCCTCTGGCATCACTGAGACCACTAAAGACTATGCCATAGCTATGTGGAAGGACCTTCTTACCCTTAAATGGAATGGCCTGGGCCCAGTTCTCATATGGGGCTGAGGACTGATATGCCTGTTTGATACCACAGAAGGCACAGCTAAATGGCTGCCAAAAGTTTAATGGAATAAATAGACACCCCTACAAGGCCAGGCCCAACTATAAATAAGATGAATAACAATTGACCTCCAGGGAAGAGAAATCTCCCTGAGAATTCCCTTCTTTTTCCTTTCCAGGTAAAAATGGAAATTTCTTGAGTGAGATAACACAGACCCATAATGATAAATATGCTAAGAATTCACATTAACCATTTCATAAAGCTACAGTCCACAGATGTAGAGGATTTAGGTATAAAGGAAGGGGAGAGGCTACCTGGGTCACTCTGGGAGGGGTAAGTAGAACAGAATGTATGAGAGGACTGGGGATGGGGTTAGAGGACAATAACAGGAGGATCTCACACGGACGGGAAGAAGAGATTGGGTTGAAGAAGAGAATGTCAGGGAAGACCGCTAAAACTGAGGAGCATTTTATTGGTGGTATAATATCTAGTGCAGTGTAAACATCCTAAAATATATATAAAGGCAATTCTAACGAAGTCTCCAAATTATTTGGGAGACTGAATCCCCTGCTGGTTATCTCTTGTCACCAAATAAAGCTTCCAGTATCAGGACTGGATTACATCCAATTGACTTGTTAGCCAAAGAGGTTCCATGAAAATTCCCAAACAATCCAGGCTGATGCCAAGACAATACATTGCTCTCCTCAAAATGAGAGCAAGTCTCCAGTGCTGCAGACAATACCCATTCATCTCATTGCATTTGATTTTTAGTGGAGATAATAAGGGGGTTTCTGACATGATAGCTTATTAACTTGAACACTTCATTTACCCCCTACACCAGTAAATGAAGAGTATCAGAAATCAAATACTTTCAAGGTGTGTTATGTAATTTTGTTGTTTCTACAGGAGCATTCATTCCAGGATGTAATTCAGTAGAACCTTAAATATAATGTTGTTTATAAGAAACCAACACAGTCTGTAACCTAGATAGTATATGTTGACAGAACTCACTGAGAGGTTGGTATCAGATATAATTTATAGATAGAAGATATATGCACACTAGTTAATGAAACACATCCTGAAGTGAGTATGTTTTTCATTTAAATGAAATCTCTTAGTGCAGATCAGGAGCGTGTTAGAATCACCACCACAGGTATAAGACAAATTGAATCTTCAACTCTTAACATGGAATAATTTATATTTGTAGATCTTCTAATTCTTAATTGTAGATGAAATGTAGCAAACTCATGTGATCTCAGAAACTGATGCAGGATTAGATACAAAGCTGCAAGTAATTTGCACAGTGACACATAAGAATGGATGTTGCAAGAGGAATTTAGAGCAAGATAGATCCTCAGTTATCCCAGGGTGTAGTACAAGAATGAGTTGCAACTTCTTAACCATGAGATGAAGGTGTCTCTACACTTCTACTCACATTGATATTCTCTCTCACGTTATGGTAGGAACTGATGGGGAATCTGCAGTGTGGGTCAGAGTTGGGGTTGGAAAATACATGCAGGCTCAGATCTGGACGCACATTCACCCAGTGATCCAGTCTGTCGTTTCCAAAGTTATGCAAATGAAACAGATCTTTTAGGAAAAACTAGAAAGTTTTTGGCTCAGTGGATTACGATACCTAATGACTTGAGTTTCAATCTAGGACCTGCATGGTGCAAGGAGACTATTGTATGTTCTCCTTTGAATTCTACATGTGTATTGTAGCATGTGTGCCCACACAAATGCATCACACACATACACACATGCACTCAAACACACACACAAATATAAATTTAAAATTTGGAATAAAATTATTTGTTTTTAATAGAAACACTCAACACAGACAAGGAGACAGTAATACAGAGTCAAAGGTGTTAAATTTTGTCAATATATATTTTTTTTCTAACACCATTATTGGAAACTAAGCAAGAAGTCAGATAAAAATGTTCCCATAGCCATTTTCACATTTATTTCTCACTGCCTGCCTTGTATTCAATATATGTAGGCAGTGCACAAGGCCCCATCTACCAGGGGCAAACCATACCACTCAACCACCTGGTACTGACACAGGTGCGTTGGATCTTCTGTCAGAGAGACAGAAGGAGCATTTGTCTTTAGTGGAATAGATTCTTATCCTCATTATAGATTTGGTCCTGACCAGCCGCCAAAAACATCTCATGAGGAACTAGGAAGCTTTATTTAAACCTTCATAAGTATTACCCTTCACTAAGGAGATGAGCCAATAGTAATTTGAGAGAAAAGGAGTGAGGTGGTGTCATTATATTTAATGAGCTTTCTCTATTATAACTCCATCACCTGGAAGTTACTAGCCAAAGAGAATGGTAAAATGGTGTATTAAAAACTCAGTTCTGGCTGCAGCTAGTGGGTAATATTTTAGGAAAATGGGCATACAGCCTAGAGGTTGCAGGGTATGTGATGTATTTCTTCATTAGTCTAAAATAAATGGATCTTGGGCAGAGAGATAAAATGAACAATGTTTTGTCTAACTGTTGTATCTACTGCCCCACAGAGCTGCTCAGTAAGCTCAGACAGGGTATGGTATATTTATGTAACTTTGTTTAAATTAATCTTATGTCCCCTTTAGTTTCATAACATATGGTATTGTAAATACATGGAGTGTTAAGGATAAACCCAGCATTCACTTTTACGGTAAACTTAAATATCAAAATTCTTCTAATATAACTACTGAAATTTTATCATATATGTCAATATATAGGTTAACATATATTTTCTAATAACATTGATACCTTTCTACTACTAAATTGATGAAGACTAATATGAGTACCAAGATAATACTCTTTCACGTCTACTTTTTGAAGTAAGAATTGAAGTTTCCTTGCTCTACATAAAATATTGTATTCCTACATGTGAGTCTATTTTCTTAATTATGGATATATATATATATATATATATATATATATATGTTGTGTGTGTGTGTGTGTGTGTGTGTGTGTGTGTGTGTGTAGTATGATCAATAAATAAAATTTTAAGTTTCTACTACTTAATCAACCTAGGATTTTTCTTACCTATACTTCAGTCTCTCAGATGTATATGCAAATTCTTGCTTATAACAATCTATTGGCTTTTGAGTATCTCCTTCCCAAAGCACAGCCACAGAGTGTTTTGAGCGATGCCTCCTACCTAAGAAGTGTAAAATGTGCACTTATGACACAAATGTGTCTCTGGGAAAACTCAAGTGTTGCTAATGAGAAATCAGTAAGAGTTTTAACGCTTATGAGGCACCTAGGCCATGGTAGCTTGTCTCTTCTGAATGTCATTAAGAATCTGATAAAAAGTAACTCCAATTTGGGTTAACTTGATTTACTCTTCTGTCAAGTGGCCATAGGCATGCTCAAGAAGAACAAAGCTCCAATCATGGATTTCCAGCCCCTGAACTTGGACAGGTTAATTTCTCTTCTTCATATATCACCTATTCCTGTATTCCTGGGTGTTCTAACCTAGCAACACATGAAAACAAAAGATTTCAAAGGCTTTAGAATTCTTTTCCCTCCCCAACTTTTCATTTCACTTCCTTCTCCTCTCATTCCCTCTTCTCTTTCTGTAGGATCTATATAATAGAAAGAAAGAATTAAATGTCACCTACCCTATGTTCTCTGTCTTTCATATGTGCACCATGCTACACACAAACACACACACAACACACACACACACACACACACACACACAACAAACACAAACACATAGACCCCACAAAGGTAAATGAACAGATAAATATAGCAAAGAATGTTTTAAAAAAAGTGCAGTCAGATAGATGCTTAGATGTTGGTTGCAGTGACAACTTATTTTCTTACCAATATCGGTATAATTTATTATTAATTAAAAATTACCCTACAAAATATAAGTAATGTAAAGTTACAATGACATATTAAATCTTGGGACTCTGAGATTCCTTAGCATTTCCTCTGAACTTGTGGCTATGCAGAAAATATAATATTGTCCCAGCTACAAGTCTGGACATAAGTGAGTATTTTTGGCTGAAGTATCCAGTTCTAATCCATGTAGACTCTCCATCTATAGTAAAGCAGCTTTGTGTCTTTCCATGGTATTTCAGAACAGGATTTTAATAGAAAGTGGTAGCTGTAATTTATTTTTTTTAAATCCTAGGATTTATAATTCAATTAAAAAATCTCTGTTCTACTCTATTGCAAATAGCAAGCCCAGCAGGAGATTATGATGTTGACAGGAGAAACTCTAACTCTGGAAGTATGAGGCAGTGACAGCAAGTCAAAGGAATGCGACCACTAGACATTAGCTGCAGCTATGAAGAGGGATGCTTTGAACCGAGTGCCTCTGTTAAAATATTATCCCCATCATCTAACTCTGTATCTTTAGGATGACTATGTCGTTTATTTCTGCCTTCATTTTATCATCTCTAAAGTGTGATCAACTGTCATATTGATCTTACTTATTATTACAAATTAAAGTGTATTTATAACAAGGCCTGCTACCATTAAGTCCTGTAGAAAGCTCATTCCTAATAAATCAGTCTGAGATTCTTTTTTCTTCTCATTATTTTTTTCCACATGGAATATATGCCCTCTTTCCTCTGTGTCTTAGTCAGTGTTATGACTGTTGCAAAGAGACACCATGATCGTACCAAACCTTAGATAAGAAAACATTTACTAGGTCTTGCTTAGTTTCAGAGATTGGTGTATTATCTTCTTGGTGAGAAATGTGGTAGCATACAGGCAGACATTGCTGGAGAAGAAGCTGAGAATTCTATATCTGGATCCAGATGCAGCAGGAAGAAAAAACACTGAGCCTGGCTTTTGAAACCTCAAAGCCCAACCCCAGTGACACACTTCCTCCAATAAGGCCACACCTACACTAACAAAGCCACACCCACTCTAACAAAGCCACACCTCCTAATCCTTTCACATAATACAACTATATAACTCTTAAAGCATTGAAATAATGGGAGCTATTCTTATTTAAATCACCACACTGTGCATTTCTTTCTAAGTTTGTAGCTTAAATATTATTTGAAGACTATTATGTCTGTGAGAAATGGAAAATCATTATCTTAGACATTTTTGTCTACATGACTCTTACCAGTGTATTTAGCTGGTAATAGCTGTGAATACTTGATTTCTAATAGATGAGAAAACATTCGTGAAGCTTCCTTACTTCCCCAGGGTCAATTGTTCACTCATAGTTGTGCAGCAGTTCATGCTTTCTTGGTTACTTCCCTGTTGCTATGGTGAGACACCATGACAAAGGCAATTTGTAAAAGAAGTCATTTTTGATGCTTAGAGTTTCAGAAGATTAGTCTATGACCATCATGGTAAGAACATGCTAGCAGACAGCCTGGCGTGGTACTGAACCAGTAGCTGCAAATTTATATCTAATCCACAGTTAATGGGCAGAGATAGCTAATTGAGAAATGACTTGGACTTTTGAAACCTCAAAGACCATGCTCAGTGACCTACCTCTTCCAATAAGGACATGGATGCTAATCCAAGCTCTTCTACCAACTGAGAAACATACATAGGCTTCTTGCCATGTCATGAAGTGAACTACTTTAGTCCAACTTCAAAAGTCTCAAGGTTTTTAACAGTCACATTTCAGTTTAAAACTTCAAAGTTTCTTCTGAGACTCAAGGAAATCTCTTAATCATAACCCAATAGTAAATAAGAATCAAAAATCAAATTACATGCTTTCAACATTCAGTGGTACAGAGCATATATGTATACCTATAGGGACAAATTTTTAATTGTGGTTTCTTTAAAAATCACTGAAATATTATAAGGAATATGTTTTTATTTTAATCCTAGGTGTGGGATATGGGACTGCTTCAGACTGTCTATAGAAGCTGACTATGATTTGTCTCATCTACTAGCAGGAACATGATTATTGTCAGTTGCAGATTGTTTCTGTAATTATGAGATATTTAGAATTCTAGAAGCTTTTCTGGGGGTATATAAATGTTAGAGAGCACAGATAAATGCAGTTCTTGGTTGGAGGTTGGTTATTTGTAGGTTGTTGTTAGTTGCTATTAGTCATCAAAGAAGAATCAAAAAGAAGAAATTAGATATTCTGCTGGTGAAAATAAAACTTGCCCCAAGGAAATAAGCACCCTTAATCATCAGGAAGTAATTTAAATGCCATCCCCTTTCTGACTTCTGATAATATTCAGGGATCTCTTCTCTTTAGTCTCTATCTAGGGTTACAGGGTTGAAAGGATAGAACAAAAAGTTGGAGAAGGATGGAAGAAGAAGAACCCACAAAATCTTCAATTACAAAAGAGGAAAAACAAGTGAAGTATTTACATAGTGAAGAAATACTGGATCAAAAACTGAAACGAAGTAGGGCAATCTTCAAATTCTGTAGCTCTGTGTCTAGTGTCAGAAGGCTTAAATGACTCCATTCTTCTAGCTTTGCTGATTGCAACGCCTTCCTGGAAAGAATACATTTCCTATATGCAATTTTCCTTGGCAGATATACGATGGCTTTGGCATCTCCAAAATCCTGGGTTCTCCAGTACAATCTAGGCTTCATACTTTTTACAGCTTTACTCAATGGCCTCTAAAGGACTCACTGCTGGGACTATCTTGCCAACAGCTTGGCCTCCATGGCTGCCTTAACTATGGAGGACGATCCCACAACCACTTCATTTCTGTATCCTTCATGACTCTGATGCTAGAATTACATGGCCAAACAATGTTCTAAGGCCTTTTTATAAATTGTAGCATCAGAGTGGCTAGGCATTGCCCTGAGAGTTACACTCCCTTTACTCCATTCATCCTCATCTCCAGCACAGACCATGGCTTTAACAATGAATTTCCTGGTGTACTTTTTCTTTTCAAACTGTACATTTTGTAATTCTTTTTACTGTGCTTGCTTCTTTACACTGTAGATTTGTATAAGTGATCACTAATAACCACATACACTGTCAACAGTAGGCTCTTTTAAAAATCTCCTCTGCCAATGATGTTAATCCAAAACTCTTTAATTTAAGCTCAGGCAGATTCTTAGACCAATGGGAACTAGCAGCCACGTTCTTTTACAAATATGGCCTCTATACCAGTTTCTAATATTTTTCGTGTCTGAAACCACTATAATTGGGCTTCCATAGTCCACACTGATCTCTGAATTGCTGTTTTGCAAGCTCCTACTAGAATGAACATTCAGCTTCTGCTTTTAGTATTCAAGTCTGGTCCTAGTCTTAAAGTCTTCTATGTTCTTAAAAAAAAAAAAAGCCTACATTCTTGGGTTGGTCAGAGTAACAGCCCACTCCCAAGTACCAGTTCTATCTTAGTTGCTTTTCAATTGTTGTGAGGAGACATCATGAACAAGACAACTTATAAAAGAAAGCACTTCATTTAGAGCTTCATGGTTCCAGTGAGTTAGGATCCATGATCATCATGCTGTGGATCATGACAACAGTCAAGCAGGATATTTGATCAGTAGCTGAGAGCTTACGTCTGATCTCTAAGCACAAGGTAGAGGGAGGTAACTTGGAAATTCCTCAGGATGTTGAAACCTCAAAGGATGCTCCCAGTGGCACAACTTCTCCAACAAGACCACATCTCTTAATCTTTCCCAAACAGTTCCACCTACTCAGGACCAAGTATTCAAACTCATGAGCCTCTGAGAGCCATTCTCATTCAAACCACCACAGTATACTACATGAATTTTAGTTAGTAGTTCCTGCTCTGACTTATCCATGACTTCTAGTGATCTCTATGCACAGTTTTTTTTTGGTTTTTGGTTTTTGTGTTTGTTTGTTTGTTTGTTTGTTTGTTTGTTTTTTGGCATTTTAGCATTTCACAGAATGTTACAACAATGAACAGAATCGATGACTGCAAAGTCTTCTGATGACACATCCAGGAGCTTATCAAGCAGTTGTTTGGTCCTGGGTTATTGGACACCAGATGTGGCCAGTCATACCATTCATGTTCCACTTCCTTTGAATCACTGATAGCAACAAATATTGAATGAATATAATTATATATCAGAAAATAACTATTTAATTTTATAAAGGATATTTATTGAATATGTTAAAATAATTAGCAGTTGTTTAATTAAAGTCAGGGGAAATATGAAAAAATTCACTGAACCATACAGAAATGTACTCAGCATTTAGGAACATTCAGTGATCTTGCAGAAGGCCCTGTTTTGGTTCCCAGTATCGACATGGTGGCTCACAACCTTCTTTGGTCAATCAAGTTCTTTCTCTGGTTCTGTGAGTACCATGACACAGATGCAGAATACATACATGCACACATAACACAGCACACACACAACACACACCACACACACACACACACACACAACACAGCAGATATACATATGAAATACAAGCAAATAGCTCTTAAAATAAAAAAAAAAACCCACATGATTATATTTGTGAAATTTTAATTTCTTAAAATGTAAACACTAAATAAATTGATGAATATCTAAGCAGTAGTACGATTTCCAGGTGAGGAAGATAATTATAAAGCCAGAATCAAAATAATGCATTTAGCAAGCTCAAGAAGAATTGTTACAAAGAATGATTGATGTGACGTAAACATATAAAGAGAGCAGAACTTGCACATCAACAATGCTGTGCAATGTGTTCATCCATGCCCTAATGTAGAAATCAATTTTAAAAATGTAAAACATATGTAAGTGAAAGAAATATATGTAGAATTGTTTTCTTTTAATCTCAGAGAAACTGTGCCCTAATGGTGTTCTCGTTGGAAATACAATAGCTGTATTTATATCATCAGGAAAAGAAAGAAATGAGTAGATGGTCATAAAACCCTCTTGATAGTTGGGCACTGTTAATTTAAATGTAGGAAAGCAGGGATTAACATTAATGAGGGGTGAGCCTCCATGCAATTCAGTTAAACTGTTTAACACAAAAGCTGCTAGAAATATGGAAAGAGAGTACCGAGGGAGCAATAGAAGAAAAGGTTGTAAATCAGTCTACCAGAAAAGCAAGAGAAAAACAGCACCCTTTTAGAGGAAATGAGAATCACTCAGTTCCATCATTTGATAGATTAGAGCAATCAAGGTGATGGGAATTGCCAAATGCAGTCATTGATAGATTGGAGGACGCACAATGAAGACATAAAGGTAAATTTGTATTTCTCATGAGGACAGTTAGAGTGGATTATTAGGTACTCCCATGGCTGTTAAATATGATGTTGACTTTAATTCTTCCCTGGGTGCCTGAGAATGTGCCTTTTCTGATCATAGAAAGAGCAAAGTTACTTCTAGACTCCTTTTTCTGCCTTCATACTGCCTGGAAGTCAAGACTCTATTGCTCTCTAGGAGCAAATAGCCCTCTCCAAGTTAGCAGTTGCTACAGCAGCGATAAGATTTTCATTGCTATCATAGAGTAAATTGAATGGAAGTTGAACAAAACCTTCAGGCAGCAGCAGAAATAATGTGTAAGAAAAAGCCTCTGAATTCATCCCTTCGGATATTTACTTAATAATGATTATATGTACTCTTAAACTATTTTATTCCTTTACTGTTCATGGATTATATTAACATTCAGTATGAAGAAGAGCTAAGAAATACAGAGTTTCAAAATTTCCAAGCTTTTTGAAAATATTTAACCTATTTTCTTGACTTCTCAACAAAAACAAATTAATGTCTGGAATTTGCTGATTATCTTTACATTACTTATAATATAATTTGAAGCATCAAAATGTTTTTAGTCAAGTCTCATTGCATTTCATTTTATACTATCTAGTCTTATATTAATGCATGGAATACTGAACTACAGAAATAGCTCAACATATAAAATCTTACGTTCTAAGGCTTGAAAGAATGTTGAAATGGGAATTTAGGAAATTTCACCGAATATTTCATTGAATATTTTCAGTGGAGGAAGGTTTTGTAAGTTCATTATCAACTGAAAAAGCAATTCTCTTCAGGTCAAAAGATAGGATAGAGTTTAATCTACTAATACTGTGGTGCAGAATAGAGTCCATAAAAGTAAAGAATTTCAGGACTGCACACTGTAGGCATTGGTGGTAATTTTTAATAAAGAATGCTACTACAATTGTGTGCATTTTCTGATCAAAAAAGGTGTTCATTGTAGAATTTATTCCATTCCATGACAAACATACAATTTAAAATGATAAAGTTTCATAGAATACAGTAAATGAAAATTGAACTAGATATTTTAAAACTGTGGTTGCATGCTCAATTCTTGATAGTTGGCACAGCAATTTCATAAGCAGTCAAGAATTCCTATTTGACTATGTGAAATAAGTTATCATATTATGATACATATTAGTAATTAAACTGGGAAGTAAATATAAAAATTATATCAACTACATGTGATTAACTATTTTACCAGCTCTTATGAAGAAGTGTTAAAATTAAGTATGGAATATATATTCAATTAGGGTTAAACTTTAAACATCTTCACGTAGGTTTCTTCTTTACTGCCTTTCTAGAAATCATGGGTATCTTTTTAAATATATACATATATCTTTGAAAAGACTATTGATTTACACAGGTATCTTAACCAAAGAAATTCAGAGTGACCAAATGTAATCAACACAAGTGTACCAAGGACACTATTCTGAGGCTCAATCCCTCCACACATGCTCTGCTTTAGTTAGGCTCAAAACCACAACAATTTAGGCTATGAGTAAGAGGAAGAGTTTTCATGTTCTTTGTGTTGCAACCCACGCCACATGCTGTTGCTTGGGAAAGGAGTTGCCCTTTAAATATGAATCATGCATTCTGCATGTGTAAGCTACATTTGCAGATTTTAGCAGTTCCCTTTATCAGTTTCATCCAGTTTTGGTTGATCCTTCATGAGATGTTTTCGTCTTTCATATCTCCCTGGTTTCCTCTTCTTCTTGTACCCTTCTGTACACAATATTTCTCTTTCCATTGTCACATGATGTTTCATTACCTTCCACAGCACCCTCGGCCTAATTCCCATTTATCATGGACGCCTATCTTGTTCTTGAGTATATCAACATTCACTCCATAGAAATGCATTACAGGAAATTGAGGAGTTAGGTCTGTATGTTAGAGATAATATGTGGTACTGACTTTCTTAGCCTAGGTTATCTCAGTTATTATATTAGTTTATAGAGTTAATCAGTTAGTGGTATTAATCATTTATTCAGTTAATGTATTAGTCATATAATATATATTTTCCAGTTATATAGATTTTCCTGAAATTTTCATTTTTCTTTATAATTGAATAAAAGTCCATTGCACACATGTGCCAGATTTTCATCTTCCATTCACCTATAATTAGATGTCTAGATTTCTCCTGCTGTTATGAATAAAGCTACACTGAGTTTTGAAGTGGCTGAAAAGCAAGATTTGTCCATGATGAACATTTTAGCAAATTAATATTTAATTTTGTGAATGGTTATGAAACAATATTTCATGTAATCCTGGAACTTGAAAGGTAGAAACAAGAGAATCAGGAGTTCAAATTCATCCTAGACTATATATAAAAATTTAGATGTGGCTTAGATAACCTGAAAACTTATTTCAAAGAAACAGCCAAAATGATTTTCCACTCAGCACACAAAACATAGGCTTCATCATGGCATTTTACCTACCTATATTCATTCTTATTCATGTCTTTTTTATCTTGACTCTTACTGTACTCCTTCCTACAGTCAAAGAGTCAAACCTGTCTACATTTTATATCACAAATATTTACATAAATAAATTCATGAATGCATGTGCATACATTCATTTAAATCTAGCATTTTTTTTTTTTTTTTTTTGGTTTTTTCGAGACAGGGTTTCTCTGTGTAGCCCGGGCTGTCCTGGAGCTCACTCTGTAGACCAGGCTGGCCTTGAACTCAGAAATCCGCCTGCCTCTGCCTCCCAAGTGCTGGATTAAAGGCGTGCGCCACCACCGCCCGGCTTTAAATCTAGCATTTTAATATTACAAAACTTGTTTTCTTTCTAAGTATGCCTTAGAAATATATAAATAGTATTTTAAATATGGAAACATAAAAATTGCAATTTTCAGGTGAATCCGTTCAGTTTTTTTCCCTTCCACTACTCCTATGTATATGTCATTTCAGTCTTTACCATCCACTTAATTGCTATTATATCAATTTTTAAGATAAAGAAAATAAGTGATCAATAGATGAGCTAACTGTTCAATTAATGAATAATAACACTAAGAAAGTTTTACAAACTATGAAATTCTGTCTTATGATTCAAAGCTAAAAATATACTTTTAACTTAAAAATATTCTATTATTTAAACTGTTCAGTGATGTGAACTTTATACTCAATCAATTTTGCATATATGCAAAATGACTCGATTGTGTTATTTTCTAATTTGTTTGCTATATCAAAGTATTTCAGGCTGAACATATAAAATATTTGCAAGTTTAGACTATTTGTTAAACAGTCCTAGTGACCATCTGTGTGACCTGTGTTTATGATGTAAGCCTTTGACAGGGAAAAGAATTTAAAGAGGACAAAATGCATATGTGTAACAGACCTTCTTAAGGGCTTATGGTCCCAGTGTTTTTGCCTGTTTTGTTTATTTTGTTTGTTTTAATCTACAGAATGTTTTAATCACTCTATCAAGCTAAAAAGTTTGTGAATAAAGACTTTTTCTTTACTTGGGATTTCTTGACAATCTACTTGAGAGCATAATAGTTTGACGTTTGTATTATGTTCTTCAACATTGTATTAGTTCAGTTCAAAAATTAAATAGTTCAAATATTTAACACTAGTATGTTCTAATTATTTGAGGAATTCTGCATTTTGTGTACTAACCCTAAGTCTATTTGTAATTGTACCTGAACACAACATTCTTTTGTAATTTTACTAATGATTTCTATGTCTATGAAGTTGTACAGTTAAAATATCCAACGAATTCTTTAGTCTTGAGGCAAGCATTAAATTCAGGGATGTGGAAAACTTCATGCAGTTGGTAGCCACACTATTCAGTTTATAAACAGTAAAGAATTTATAAGATGTTTGATAGAAAGGACATAAGGGAAAAACTGAGCACATGAGCAAAGGCACAATGGGTCACATGATGTGTTCAAGAGATAGTGCAAACATTTTTTTTCGTTTGAGTTAAAATGGCAATAGGGCAGCAACAACAGATGGCATTGTAAATGAAAGGAATATACTCTATAATGAAAGCTGGGTCTTACAAAATGGCAACTACAGCTGTACAACAGAACAAAAAAGACCAGAGGTAGACAGGTGGAAAGGGTACATTTTCATTTCATTACAAAATTCTGACAATTGTCACAGGTATTTAAAAACAAATGTATTTATATTAAAGTGATATTCTAGTACCAGAGGATGCTATTCAATTCTAGTGCGCTGGTAACTGGGAGGAAAAAATACTCCACACTTACCATTATAAAGTGTTGAATTAAAAACATCAAATGAACATCTACTCTTTTCACATTAGCTAAAAAGTAGTTCTCAGATGAAATTAAAGTATTAATGATTTTGAGGATGAGAAATTAAGATTAAAGAAAGCAAATTCTACATGCCAATAAGAACCAAAAGAAGCCTTAAAACCTTATATAACTATGAGACCTTCCATTATTTCTCACTCTTTTTCCCTCCCTGATCCACTTTGTCTGCATTCTCTCTTCTCTCATCTCTTCCCGTATCTTCACTTCCCTCCCTTCCTCTCACCTTCTTTTTTTTTTTTTTTTTTTTTGAGACAGGTTTTCTCTGTGTAGCCCTGGCTGTCCTGGAACTCACTCTGTAGACCAGGCTGGCCTCGAATTCAGAAATCTGCCTGCCTCTGCCTCCCAAGTGCTGGGATTAAAGGGGTGTGCCACCACCTCCCGGCTTCCTCTCACTTTCATTTCCTTCTTCTCTTTTGTTTTTCTCCCTACTCCTCCCTTCTATTTTTCTATACCTCCCCCTCTCTGTCTCTCTCTTTCTGTCTCTCCCTTTCTTCAGTTCTATTTTTCTTCTAATTTTTTTGCTAAATATAAATAGTTGTCTAAAAAGTCAGTATTAGGTTATTTTCTATTGTCATTATTTCAAAAGTATATATTATCCCTGTAATGTTTTCTGGAAATATATACACAAGAGCTGCAAATGATATATACATAAATGCATACATTTTCATGAGTAACTATTCAATTAGTCATGTAATAGAAATCAACACTTTCTGAATTGGTACTGTACAACATTGCTAGGTACCTTTTGTGTTTTCTTCAAAGTAAGAATGTTTAAGCTAATGAGAATCATAGTGGTTTTGTATAGCATAGAGTGTAGCTCCAGAAATTGAGAAAGTGTTTCTCTGAAAAGCATTTACTTTTAGTCTGAATCTAGACCATCAATTTTGAAACTCCATTGGTTTAATCAATAATACCCAAGTCACAAGAATTTAAAAATTAATACCAACCATTCTAAAATTCTAATATACTCAACTCGAAATAACTCTCAGAAAAATATCACAGATTTCCTAAATTTTTTATAAGCTCACAAACAAATCATTCATATCATTAAAATTACTTACACTTTTTCTGCAATCTGAGTCTTCAAGAATTTGAAGAATTGTGTAGTCTGTTCTACATATGATTTTATAGTTAAAAAGACAGGCGAATCTCTATGAACAATACAATTCAAACAAAAACACAACTTCCAAATCAGTTTTAAAAACTATAGCCTTGAAAGAGTCATATGTCCTCACAGAACCTTCTACAGAAGTGGCCATATAGTTGTTCATAAAGAAAGCCTTAATAGATACAAGAAAATTGAAATAATATTTTTATCTTATAAAACCATCGTGGATTAAAGCTGGACTTTAACAAAAAGAGAAACACCACAAAGCCTACACACTCATGGAAACAGAACAACTCTCTACTCAATGATTTTTGGGTTACAAAAGAAATAAAGAAAGAAATTAAAGACTTTCTGGAGATCAATGAAAATGAAGGCACAGCATATCCAAACTTATGGGACACAATGAAAGCAGTACTTAGAGGAGAACTCATAGCACTAGGTGCCTATATCAGAAATTAGAGAGTTCTCATAGAAGCAATTTAAAAGTACATTTGACAGCTGAAGAAGAAGAAGAAAGAAGAAAGAAGAAGAAGAAGAAGAAGAAGAAGAAGAAGAGGAGGAGGAGGAGGAGGAGGAGGAGGAGGAGGAAGAGGAAGAGGAAAACACACACAAGAGGAGTAAACAATAGGACATAATAAAAATCAGGGCTGAAATCAATCAATTAGAAACAAAGAAAACAATAAAAAGAATAAGTGAAATTAAGAGCTGGTACTTTGAGAAAATCAACAACACAAATACTTAGCTAAACTAACCAAAGACAGAGAAACAGTATCCAAATGAACATAATGAGAAAGGAAAATGGGGACATAACAACAGACAGTGAGAAAATCCAAAGAATCATTAGGTCTGACTTTAAAAGCCTGTTGTCCCCAAAATTGCATGATATTCTATAGAAAATGGCAGGATGATCAATGGAATCAAACCATGATCCTGAAATAAACGTACATAGTTACAGACACTTGTTTTTTTTTTTTTTTTTTTTAATAAAGAAGCAAAACCATACAATGGAAAAACATGAAAGCATCTTCAACAAATAGTGCTAGTCTAACAACATGTAGAAGAATGCAAATAGATTCATATCTATTACTGTGTGAAATCCTCAAGTCCAAGTGGATCAAAAACACCCCACCACACTATAAGGGCACATGCTCCACTATGTTCATAGCATCCTAATTTGTAATAGGCAGAAGCTGGAAACAACCCATATGTCCCTCAACTGAAGAATGAATATAGCAAATGTGATTCATTTACACAAGGAATACTATTCACCTCTTAAAAAATGAGGATATCATGGATTTTTCAGGCAAATGGGTGGAACTAGAAAATATCCTGAGTCAGATAAATCAGATCCGAGAACATGCATGTTAGTATTCGCTGATAAGTAGATATTAGGCAAAAAGTACAAAATACCTAGGTTATAACCTACAGACCATAAGAAGTGTAACAAACAGAAATGCCCAAGTGAAGAGGCTTCAATTTCAGTTAGAAGGGTGAAGGAAAAAATCATAGGAGGCAGCCGGAGGGACGGACTTAGAAGGGAGGAGGGAGGGAGAGGAGAATGGGGGAGCCGTAGAGCAAGAGAGGACCGGGATTGAGAATGGAAATCTGCACGTGGGTCTAGGGACATTCTTGTGAATAATTGAAGACCTGAGATGGGACAGCATATTGGAAGTATACAGAGGTGACCCTACCTTAGTTTCTACTAGAAAGGGTTATAGTGACTGAAGTGGCCACATTCTGTAGCCAGGTAGGACTTGCAGAGGAGAGAAGAGACATGAATCTACCCACAAAATCTTCAACCCCAAATTTCTCTTGCCTACAAGCAGTGTAGGGATAAAGATAGAGCAGAGACTGAGGGAACAACCAATCTATGTCTGCCCCACCTTGAGACCTATACCATGTGATAGATCCAACCTTGACACTACTAATGATACTCTGCTATACTTGCAGACAGGAACCTAGCATAACTGTCTCCCGAGAAACTTTATCCAACAGTGGGTAGATGCAGATGCAGAGACCCACAGCCTACGGAGTCTTGTGGATGAATGGTGGATAGAAGTTTGCAAGTAGGTGGCATCAAGGTCACAACAGGAAGACTCACAGGGTAACCTGGGACCATGGGTTCTCACAGTGCCTGGTCCATCAACCAAGGGACACCTAGGAGCTGGACCTATATCCCCTTCACATTTGTAGTAAATGCACAGCTTACTTTTCATATCATTTCCCTATCAAGTGGAGCAGGGACTGATTCTGTCTCTGTTTCCTGCTGAGAATAGATGCCCCAGGATGGGGAAGTACACAGGTGGGAATTCTGCTCTCTGAGGTGAAGAGGAGAAGGCAATAAAGAGAGGAATTTTTATGGGTAGGATTAGAAAGAGAGGAGAGGGGCTGTGATTGGGATGTAAAGTGAATATATAAATAAATAAAACATGAAATATCATGTAACCATTCAAAAATAGGAAAGTGCCATTATGATAACCACTGCTCTGTGTACTAATGTTTTTAATTAATAATAAATAAAGAAGACAAAATTGTATTATAACACATATTCAAATTACTGAATTATTTAAACTTTAGTATACCTGAAAACAAGGGCCTTACTGCACACACACATACACACACATACACACATACACACACACAAACACATAAACAGTCAACATACATACACACACTCATTCAGGATATGTATATATATTATATATGTATATACAATATATTCTATGTATTTTATAGTATACATGTGATGCTATATATGTATATATAATATATATTATAGAACACACACACACACACACACAGAGTAGTTCTGTGTGGCCTAGACTAACATAAAAGTCACTAGATAGTCCAGTATGATCTGAAGATCTTAGCAATACTCCTGCCTCAACCTCTCGACTATAGCAGTTGCAAGCATGAGTGAGATCCCTAACTGAAAAGGGATGCTCAGAAAACTAATACAAGTAGTCATTGTATTGACAAAATCAAAATCTTTTTTTTTTTTTGGTTTTTTTCGAGACAGGGTTTCTCTGTGTAGCCCGGGCTGTCCTGGAACTCACTCTGTAGACCAGGCTGGCCTCGAACTCAGAAATCCGCCTGCCTCTGCCTCCCAAGTGCTGGGATTAAAGGCGTGCGCCACCACCGCCCGGCTCAAAATCTTAACCAGATAATTTGTGGGAATGAGTTGCCATACAGGTTTAAAATATCTTAGGTTCAAAATACAAAGTTGTTACTTTTAGAATGGTCTATTAAAACAGCTGATTCCTATGACTGAGTTTTTCTTAAAGCTGAGATCTTTGCTATGTTTGGCAGTCTATGTCAAACCCTGCTTTGAATGGTAGAGCTTTGGCTTCTCCTTGTCATGAGGTTTCATTGCTTTAATTAGCCTTCAAATTTAAATAGACTTTATTGCACCTGGAAGTAAATACCACCACAGAGTCATTTGGTCTTAAAATAGAACATATCTATGCTGTGCACCAGCAAAAGTTTAGAGTGAAACAACTTCTGTTTTGATTGATGAGATTTTTCTGAATCTAAGAATTTGCATGAAAGATTCATGTACATACATCTATATGTTTATATATATATATATATATATATATATATATATATATAATATATGCCTTAATTATGCAAACAGCTGTCAAATTAATTTTAGCTGTGCCATAATGACATTAATAGACCTTGATGTATCTTATAGGGAATCACTTTTACCTGTATAGATTTTTCACTGTAAATATGGTAAGTTTTGTTTTCCAATTGTAATGAAAGTATCTAAAGTATGTACAGTCTAAGGATTTCAAGATACTATCAATGCATAATCATTTCTTGATATATTTTTAACTGAATCTCTAATGAAGATCTTGAAATAAAATGAATTGTTTGTGTGAAATTAAAGCTATAATTGATTTTAACACTACTAGTGACTCATCTTTTGAGTTCTTTCAGCAGTCTGAATTGTTCAATCTTTTCCTGACCTACTTACTTTATATTTTTTCAGTGCTTACCTCAAATGATTTAGATACGTGTCTAATATATGAATGTAAAGTGCATGAGAGTAATCACATATTTCATTAGTTAGGGAATAATTTACATCACATTACACATTGGTTTTGGAATCACTTTTTCAGATACAGAATGTGTTACAGGAAAAATAGACTGGATTAAAACAAAACACATCTCCACATATGTCTTTGTTAGAAGTAACTTAAATCAGACATTATTTTCAGGATTTCAGAGGAAAAAGAGGTAAAAATATTAGCTGAAATTTAATATTTCTTGGTAGAAAATAGAATTATGAACAAAGCTGGTGAAACAACTTCAGTCATGTGGAACAGGTGTGTTACTAGATATGATCAGAGTCAATAGCATAGGTTGTAGATAGTAATAATAATAGATATGAAAAACAAAGCAGAGAGAGCAAGGTAAAGGATAATAGTTGAAGTCTTAAATGTATGACAAGACACTTACATATCAGGCTTAGCAAACAGAGAGTCAAGTTATAAGATTTTAATCGAGAAACATGAATCTGTTTATAAGAAAACATAGCTGACAAAGCTGACCAATGTGATTATATATATATATATATATATATATATCAATATAATATATATATATATATATTTATGTGTGTGTGTGTGTGTGTGTGTGTGTGTGTGTGTGTATGAAACTAAAAAAAAATCATGTAGAAAACCCTTCATCATATAAACTGGAGACTGATCTGTGTTCTTATGTATTAAAGGAAAGTCTTTTTTCCATTTTTGATCAAGAATGTCTGAATAATCTATTTTCACCTCTCTAAACTGAGAGAGAAGAACAGCTGAAGAAATAGAAAGTCAAAAAGAGTTAGAACTCATTGCTGGACATATGAAATTTTCCTAAAATAAATATTACTTTTATTATGGTTAAGTATGTCATTCTTGAACTATGTGGCTAGGACTTAAAGAAAAAAAAAAGTGACTATTTTATGGTCTGATTTTATGACCTCTTTACACTTCCCCTAAACACTTCATATTTTCTTTTGCCTTAACCTAAATGTTATCAAACCAAAATGAAAAAGTGAATTATTCACTGACACCTGAATGTGAAAGACATTTCACTTCATTTTTTAAAAGTTATTTTCCTAGAACATGTATTATAGAATTTGATTTCTTTCTTTTATACATATATTTTCATCTTCTTGGAGATGAGTGCTGCATGTCACTATGAGAGATACCCCACTCTCTTCCATGGCAATGTTGTTTTTGATATTAATAATATTTCAAAATTATTCAGCTTTTAACTTTTGAGGTGTTTTTCTTTTCAATTATATTTTAACGTTGAATTTAAAATATTCTTACAAACTAATTACAGCATTCTCCCTTTCCTTTCTTCTGTGTAACCACTCCCAGAAAAATCTCCCAACTCTCCTTCAAATATATCAGCTCTTTTTCCACAAATTTGTATTGCAGGAATACATGTGTGTATATGTGTATATGTGTGTTTGTGTGTCTATGTATATGTATATATGATTTCAAACACTGGATGGCCAGGAACCAGAGGCTGTATATCTCAGAAAATATATATATTCTTATATTCCTGATATACATAATCAAAATGTTTAGGAATATGTATGTACATATATATTCTCAATATAAACTATGCAGTAAATATAGTTACTTGCATGAATTTTTTCAGGGTTGAGTGCTTGGCACTGACCATTATGCTTCTTCTTGAGAAAGCTCATCTTTCCAGCTCTCAGCTTTACTCAGTTTCCTAAATTTCTTTTCTTTCCTTATTTATTTATTATTTTCTCATATATTACGTCCCAACCACAGTTCCCCTTCCTACAGTCTTTCCAGTTTTCATGTCCCTCCTTCAGATTCTCTCCTCCTGTTTCCTTCAGAAAAGAGGTATTAACTGAACATGGCATAACAAGTTACAATACAACAAGGCACATTCATTTATGTCAAGGCTGGTTGAGGCATCCCAGTAGAACAAACAGGATCCAAAGACCAAGTGAAATAGTCAAAGCTATCCAAAACTCCTATTTTAAAGTGTCTCAGTAGACCACCAAGCAAACAATCATGACATACATGCAGAGAACCTACCTCAGACCCATGCAGGCTCTGTGATTGTCACTTTAGTCTCTGTGAACTTAGTTGATTCTGTAGGCCAAGTCCTTATGTCATCCTTGACAACTCTTTACTCCTACAATAGTCTCTCCCCATCTTCTGCAGGAATCCCTTAGCTCCACTTAATCTTTGTCTATGGGTCTCTGTATCTGTTCTCATCAATTTTCAGATGGAACTTTGCTAAGCGTGATTGGGCTAGGCACTGTTCTATGAATATAATAAATATTAGGAATAATTTCATTGATATTTTGTTTTAACCAGTCATATTTGGTTTAACCCAGAGATAACCAAACTCTGGTTCCTGGCCATCAAGGCAGTGTTGGAAATAGGCTCAATCAGGAGGATAGGCCTCAAGTTAGACTAGACATTGGTTGGTCACTTTCACAAGTTCTGTGCCATGATTACACCAACACATCTTGCAGGCAGGACAAATTGTACTTGAAGGTTTTGTGGCTGGGTTGGGGTTTGAGTCCCACTCCTGGAAGCTTTGTCGGGTTACAGAAGATGTCAGGTTCAGCTATATATCTATCATTACTAGGTGTCTTTCCAAAGATTTCTATAGTTCTTTATATAGAACTAAGACCTTCTCTATCTAGTTTGACATATCTTTTGTTCAGCTCTTTTGGACAGTCATGTTGATGAGACTTTTGGGCTGTTGAAGAACTCATCTTAATTTGAGCTTGTTATAGATTTTCAGATACACTTGAAATGCTAGAATGCATGATCCCACGACTTAGCTAATGAAGCTTAGTAAAAATATACATTTTTATAGTTAATTGGTATCTACTTTTTGTGAAATGGAATATATTGCCCACACCAAATTCTTGGCCTTTATTTTTTATTGTAAAAAGTATGCTTTCAAAAGCAAATTTTATTTCATCCATTTTAATTACAGCAATCCACAAACCTACAGTTTTACTATCCAGTATTTTATGATGGCCATAGCTAATTGTGGTCCAAAAATACAACTATGATATTATCAGATAATAATGGAAGAAAGAATAAAAAAGAGAACAGGAGACAGAAAGAAAATAATAACAAAACTTCAATTGCAATATATTATAAGCTCCATTTTATTATCATTAGTGCAAACAAAAACTGTATCATAGATATACATATATAGAAAAACTGTGTATGTAGGTAGAATTCTGTCTACCGTTTTGAGAATCCACTTGAAGTTTTGAAAAATATAAAGTAGGTTCTCCTACTGTAAGGAGAGACTAATGTATTGACAGGAATTTAGTTCCAGAATAATTTCAGGATGGAAGTAAATAATCACACATTCAGAATAAACTGCTATGCTAAGGATGCATTTGGGGGAAAAGTAGAGGGCTTGCATAGCATATGCAAGATTCTGTATTCAAACTTTAGCATAAATAAAAAGACAAATAAATGATTAAATATCCCTTTAAAGGAATTCAATTTCTAGCAAATACCTTTAGAAAAAGCCTTGGACAGTCTCCCAGGGATCTAGGATAAAAGAGATTGGTTGATGACCTTTTCCAAAGACAAAACATTTGTTATTTCTGCCCTGTTTTACATATTAACACAAACCGAAAACACATATGTTGTTTAATTTATTGAACAATGCATAAGCAGAAAAACATCCTCATGTCCTAAAAGCAATGCAGAGAAAACTATATATGGCAGTGATTAGAAAATTGTCTTTTATTACTCATTTTCACATTATTTATATAATTTAATATGAAGTAAAATAATTATGAGTAGTATGGTCATACTAAAAATTAAAAAGCCAAACATTTAATATCAATATAATCATATCACTTTGTAAGACTGAAATGGTCTAATCATTTCATAGATCTGTGTCTCACATTGACCAAGATTAATGGTGACAAAATGCCAACGTATTCAAACAATAACAATATTATCACTAACACAGTTAATAACAATATAAGCATCAGCAGAAATCAAGGCAGATATCTATTTCTATGAGTGTTTCACTGTGGAGTCTGTACTACCTTACACCCAAATACTTTAAACTGTTTCATATGCTTATAGCAAACTTCAGAACCACACTTGATGAGGACAAGAAGGGAATTCCCAACTTCAGCTTTTTCAATGTGATAAATGTTTGATTTTTAGTGTGTCTATTCTGAGTGCTGTGTACAGCATCCCGAGTATTACAGCACCTGGTTATTACTTTTCAGCCTTCTAATCTTTTCTAAATGTACTTCTGGAGTTGTTCTTCAACTAAATCTGTAAAGTCAGAAATAGGAATATTGACTAATGAAATTGTGTTGCTTTGTGGGTTTTGACAGCAGCTTTAAAAGTTACCCTTCAATATAAAAAGGATATTTGGTAAGTCATAAAGAAGAATATTTTTGAGTTTTAAAGTTATTGGTTCTATGAAACCTCTACTGTTGTGATTTGAATTGGAAATATTCACTTGTAGCTTAGTTGTTGGAGTCTTGGTCCTCTACCTGACAGACTCTGAAAGTAATGGCTATTGAAAGATAGTGAATATAATGAGTACTGTGAGAACTAGAGTCTAAATGGATCATGTATTACAGAGTGGGTGGATTTGGAGGTTAGTTTGTTTTCCTCCGCTTGTGTTTCTAGGTTGCTATGAGAGGGGTAGGTTTGAATTGGGAATCTTTTCTCTTCAGTGATATTTAGCCTTACCACACCCACCCAGAAGCAATGCAGCCAAGTGACTATGGCAAACCCCCTGAAACTGTAGGTCAAGTAATTCATTTTTAAACAATTTTCCTAGGTATTTGGTCACAGTGACAGAAAAATCAATAAATCTAATGATTTAAAAATAATAATATAATCAGAATTCAATAGTTCTTATGAATCAATTTCTGTGGACTTTTAAATGCCTTGATTTTTGACAGCTTGTCTATACAAACTTTGAATAAATATGAATGTGATTGGGATCTTTAACAGTGATACGCATTGAATCTTACATTTTGTGATAGTTTGTTCATGGGAACTGTTTCCATCCAACACTGACATATTCTTCTATGTGTGTTAGAAATGAATTATTTCTTTCATTAATTATAAGTCACATCTTATGCATCCATAGAATGAAGTCATTACTAATGTGCAGATAACTTATCAGGTCATTTGTTCATGTTGAAGTTTTTGTAAGAAGGTATTTAATATATATTAGTAACTTGTTCATTTCTTAAACATATAGACAGTGAATAAATAGTGACAGCTCGGCAATATCTAGAATCACCTAGGATCCAAATTTCTGGCATATCTGTGAAACATTATCATTAGATTAATTTAGTAGTGGATGCTATAACTCCATGGGCTAGAAGTCGTGAAATAAATAAAAAGAAGAAAGTGAGTAAGCACAGGCATGCATCCCTCTTCACTTTCTGACAACAGTTGTCTCAAGCTCCTTCCACTGTGCCTTTCCCATTATAATAGAAAATATGAACTAAACTAATCCTGCTTAAAGCAAGAACTAAACAGAGGCCATAGGGCAATGCTACTTGGTAGCTTGATCCTCTTTGTTTTCTCAGATTGATTTCTCATACAAACCACAGCTACTTTTCTGGGGATGGCACCATCCACAGTGGGTTGAGTCTTCTAGATTTGTCATCAATTACAAAAAAAACAAAACAAAGCCTCACATACCAATCTGATGGAGACATTTTTTTTTGACATTTTCTTAGTTCAGGTTCTCTCTTTTCATATGACTGTAGCTTGCAGTAGACTGAAAAGCTAACCAGTGCATGAAAGCATACATACCTTTCTTTAACTGAGTAGCTTCTATAACTTTCTGAGAAATCGGTTCCTGCGAGCACTGAGATGGAATAAGTTATCATAAAAAAAAAAATTAGAGTTTCGCTCGAAAGGATCATAGTTTGGGTGACAAATATCAGTTTCAAATGTGGCTCCAGAATTTGTAAGGTCACAGGTATATATGGGTCACTTAGCCATTTGGGGACTCTCAAAACATCACTTTACTTTTCTTAAAAAAATTATATAATAATTTATATAAATGTTATAATATATAAATGATAGTATATAAGGATAAACTTTAAAACCAGAATTATTCATCCACACACACAATTTTGCAACATAGGGAGATTTCTGTAAATCACAGATACAGGGGCTTCACTGAGATTGTTTCTTGTAAAAACATATGTAGATTATAATCATTATTATATGCAGCTGGCTTTACTATTTCATTACATCCCATGAATTAACAATTGGTCTGTATTTTCTATCATACTATAATATTTATTAAGAATTTGTGCATAATCTCTTTTGCTTTCTGATAGATAAAGATATATTTTAAATATTTTTATAGAGTAAACATAGTATTATAGACTTTGTTATGTGGGAAAACGAAGTGCTTTGGTATGAATGAGTTGGAGATACATATAACCCTGAAGTAGTTGTTGAATTATTTATTTTTAAAATGATTAATGGGAAGGAGAGAGGATTAACTCTCAACAGGGCAGCCATACCTGCAACTATAGATCTGGGATGAGGCTAGATCTGGTAAATTTGACCTTATAGTCCAAATTAAGAAGTTGAACTCACCTTGCTGGATACTTCAGCTGTAGCAGGAGTTTTTCTGCTTTGTGAGGCTTTGACTTTAACTTTTCTTTAGTGGAGATTTCTGATGTGTCTATATTTATGTTCAGATAACTTTAGAATGTGCACAGCTGGTCTGCTACTTTTGCATACCATAGTGAGATTTTTGCTATTATGCATAAATATAAACATATCTACATATATAACTCAAAATTTGGAAAAGTACAATCAACTATGGAAAACTATTAAAATTTATCCTATGATAAAACGTGCCTGTTTCAAAAATACTAAAGTAGGAAGCAAGCCATTTATTGAAAGGTTAAAAGAAGAATAAGATGAGAACAAAATTCACTAGTAAGATATATGTCAAACAATATTTATTTGTGATTATGAAAACCACAAAGACTGGTCTGAGATGGATATAAATTTTTGAAAGTCTAAAGCATTCAAGAGAATATGTTAAAGACTATCAAATATACATATGTACCCTATCTCCACTAAAAGGACATTTTTAGGACCTAAGGTAGTAAATTATCCTGTATCCATCAATAATGAATAAGGATAATTGAATACATATACTATTGTAAATAATTTGTTCATAAAAATATGAAATTCTGTAATTTGTAACAATATTACACATTGAAATTAGTAAAATGAAATATTGAGATTAGCCATATGTGAAATTTAAAATATTTCATCTCATAAGATGTGAAAAATGATGACACCCAGAGTCTGGAGGTACAGTGTATGAGGAAATGGGAATAAACTGATACAGATAGACATTAGAAACATTTTCTGGTAACGAATGTCATTTTAGGTAGGATACCTAGAATTAATAATCATTTATTATATGTTTAAGTATGGTAAAAGGAAGGGATTTAAGCATGGTAGAAGGAAGGTATTTAATGTTCTTGTCACAAATAACAAATATTCAAGGTAAACATAAGCCAATTATCCTATTTTAATCAATATAAAATGTATTTCTATAACAAGATGTCTCATAGCACCCTGTCGAAAAATCACTATATGCCAACTAAAATAAGGAGAGAAAATAGATAGTTGGTTAAGTTAACTTCCATCTTGGAGAAAATCCCAGGATTTAACTGTTAGATTGCTAATGCAAACAACTTGGAATTACTTTGCAAGACACACAGAAAGGCAGCAGAGTTTACAATGCTTAATAGAAACAATTGACTTACAAAACTACAGATATTTAAAGCAATTTGGAGCCTTTGTTTCTATGCAACTCTCCCTGAACTCTCCACCACAATCACATATTATCAGGTGTTACCCTGCCTTCCTGTGCTTCTGTGTTGTTCATTGTTTAGTTGATTAATTAATTAATTAATTAATTAATGTATTTATTCATTTATTGAGAGATTCTCATTATATAGCCCTGGAATTCATTATATATGCTGGGCCCCTGCTTTCTGAGTTCTGGGATTAAAGATGTACACCAGCACACCCAGGTTATATCTTAACAAGGTCGTTAGATCAGACATTGTATAAAATATGGCTGTTTAGAACATGGAGAGTAAAATTCCAGTGTTTACTCTTCATGGTAATATCATCTTCTGAACCTGTGAGAAAGTTTTGACTTCTATAAAAATTAAAGGTATTACATTACTGAGAAAATTCCCCTTTATGTTTATCTGTTAAGTAAATAACAAAAATAAGTCAAAAAGTTACCTGTCCTCAAATAACATTGGTCAGATTTCATACTAACAAGATATAAAAATCTTGCTTTTGTTCATTATCATTCAGGAACAGAATGAGTACATTTGAAGGTATATTGTTCATCCTCAACAATGAAAGAAATCTTGCCATTATGATGCATTCTTGAAGAATATGGAATACATCACACTAAGAAAAATATGACAGTCAAAAAAAGACAGAGTTCATAGTTTCACTTATATGAAACATTTAAAATTGTCAAACTCATGGAAGCAAAAGTATTGGTAATTACCTGTTCCCAGGAATAGTTGAAGTGAGAATTTTTTAGTGGAATCAAAGTTTTATTTAAACCAGATGAAAAAATAATGGAGACTTTTGTACCTGAAAAGTACATTTAAAATTTTGTGTGAGGATATCATTTTAAGTGTTTTTAATACAAAAAGCAAAAGAAAAAGTAACTAGTAATTTTGCTTCAAATCTTTTGATTGAAAGCATGTTCTCCAAGAGTGCAACTTCCTGGGTTGCAAAGCAATGAATTTAAATTTGACTCATTGGATATATTCATTTTTCATGGTGTTCTGTTATATCAGAGTTTGAGTCAATTATACACTTTACATTGAGCATACTCACCCCTTTATGCCTAAAGCATCCCTTTATCATCTCTCCTTTTTCATTAGTCTTCTTTGTTATCCTAAATAGTTTCTATTCTGCATACATATTTTTCGCATATACTTGATTGTGTGTGTGTGTGTATGTGTGTGTTTATCACACATAGGGACCACATGTGAAAGAAAGCATATGATTTTTTTTTCATTTAAAGATTAGATTAACTTGCTAATATAGTTATCTCTAACTGTATCCCTTTCATTTAAAAAGAACATGACAACACACTTCTATATTGATAGAAAACATAGAAAATGTCCATGTGTAGATAGACACATTTTCTTCACAGACTCCTCAGTATTTAGAGACTTAGTTTGAATCCATAACTTGTCAAACTGAACAACGGCTTCAGTAAACATCAATGTGCAAGTGTCTTTGAGGTGTGGTGACTTTAACACATGTGGGTAACCACCCGTGAGTGAAGCAGGTAGTTCATATGTTGGCTTTTGATTTCCAGAGTGGCAGGACTGGTTTATATTATGGAAATGGAAAAACACAATGATTTAATTTGGTGAGAGAGAAAGACAGAGAGAGACACAGAGAGACAGAGAAGAGAGAGACAGAGATGGAGATGGAGGCAGAGAGACGGAGACAAAGAGAGGGAGAAAGAGATATGTTCTATTGGTGTACCTCTGCAGGTGTGATGGTTGTGTGAGTCCATATTTTGATATTATGTGTCACCCACAATTGCTGTTCACTTTGATTTTGTTTTTTGTTTTAAGACAGAGTCTCTTAGAACCTGTTGCAAAATGGTATTGCTTGACTAGATGGCCAACAATCTCCAGGTATCCTCTAGTTACTGCTTCACAAGATGTGGATTACAGAAGGCGATAGCAGCACCTGCTATCCTATATATGTGTTGGGTATAGAACTCAGTTATTCTATTTGCCTTACAAGTGTTTACTGAATGAGGCCTTGTCCCAACCACATGGTTTTATTTCTATGTAAGGAAACATTGATTATGAAATAGGAGTTGTTGAAGGGGCTGTTTTATTTTCAGTGACATATCTTTTTGTATCCTTTCCAGAACACATTCTTTAGGCACACAGTTTTATAGCTAAAATTTGTATTCAATTCCATTAATATCTATGTCTGTTTTTATGTATCAAGCTGCTTTTCTCATGTCTCTGTAGTATAACTTGAAACCTAGTACCCTGACAGTACCAATATTAATCATTTTGCTGAATTGCTTTGACAATGCAAGCTTTTTCTTGCTTCCCTGTGAGTTTTAAGATTGTTTTCCTTTTAGTTTTATGGCTTGAGAACTGATTTTATGATAAAATTTTAATTTACAGTAGTATGATAAAAATAAATGTGTATGTTTGTAAGCAGTATTTTCCTTTTCATTTATTTCTCCATATATTTAGCCTTAAGCATTTTGATTTTTTGAGATTATATTTTAATAAAACAAAATACTATAAAAAATGAAAAGCAACACATTGAAGTTATACAAAACAAACAGGAGGACAAAAAGCTCAAGAGAAGACAAGAGATACAGAGACTCACTTGTTTGCATACCCAAAATTTCCCATGAAAACTTTAAACTAGTAGCTATAATTTATACATAGAGGATCTCTAGACTGTGTGCATGCTGCTTTAGTCTATGTGAGTTCATAGGAGCTTTGATTGTGTTTATATTGAATGCCTTGTGTTCTCGGTGTTCTCTATTCCCTCTGACTCTTTCATCCTTTCTGCTTTCTCTTCTTCAGGATTATCTGAGCCCCAAGAACGGGATTTGTTGGAGACATACTGTTTAGGGCTGAATGTTCCAAGATCTTTCTCTGTATAATGTCTGGCTATGGGTCTGTCTGGTCCCACCTGCTTCAGGAAAAACTTCTCTGATGATGACTGGTCAAAGTATCTATAAGCATAACACAATGTCACTAATAGTCATTTTATTGTTACATTATTTCTTAAGACCAGTAGTTTCTGGGTTTATCTTAAGTTCCTGAGCTATCTAGTTTCTGGTTCTTCTCAGGTTTGGGATCCATATCATTGAGTAAGCCTTAAGTCAAATAAGTTATTGTTCGGTCACTCCCACAAGCTTACTGCCATTGCTCTAGCATATCTTTCAAGAAGAACATCATTGTAGATCAAGGAGTGTGTACCTTGTTTGGTGGTTGTGTTTCTATTTTTGTATCTTAAAGAGTTAACTCCTGTACAAAAGATGCAAGAATACAGGGGTGAACGTCCTATGTAAGCATAAATTTGCCTTCTCCCTATTCAATGAGTTATGTAGGTGAAATCCAGAAGGGTATTGCATTGAGGCTGTGAATTATTATTGATGGTATAGCCATTGCTCATTGAAACTCACATATCACTTCACATATATATATATATATATATGTGATATATATATATATATATTTACTATACATATATAACACATACATATATACACACATGTGTGTATGTGTGTGTGTGTTCATTTTGTTTTACATTAAAATTTAAATTTTGCAGTCCCTGAGCATGAGAAGATATTCCAACTTTTAATGTATTCTTTAAGCCATTCTTCAACATTTAAAAATATTTACTACATGGTTCTTTTATTTCCTTGGGTAAGTTTATTTCTAGGTAGTTTTGTTTGTTTGTTTGTTTGTTTGTTTCTTTCTTTCTTTCTTCTCTCTCTCTCTCTCTCTCTTTCTTTTTTCTTTCTTTCTAGATAACTGTAAATTACATTATATCACTATATCCATGATTTCATTCTCAACACGATTTTGAGATTTTGCAAGTCAATGATGATTTAAATGTTAATTTTGTATCTTTCATTTTGATGAGACTTTAGAGTTTTATGGTCAAGTTTTATCAGCTTTCCTCTATAGAATCATTATCTAAAGCAATGTTGCTTTGACTTGACTTTTTTGCATATGTTGTTTCAAAGCATTGCTGACTTTGAATACTGGTGGTGAAAAGTCGGTTCTTATTTTGATAGACCTTCATTTCACTGTGATGTGATATATCCTTTTGCTATTTCAAATTTTATTTCTATTTATATTCTTTATATAAGTGTTTTGACTATGATATCATGTGAGAACATCTTTCTTTGATCTTATCTACAAAGTCTTGTAAATGTCTTCTTCATTAAATTGAGATATCTTTCCTTAGGTGAAAGACATTTTCCACTATAATTTTACTGAAATTATTTTTTGCCTTTAATATGATACTCTCATTGTCTGTAATTTTGTAGACTTCTTATTTTCATATTTTTGCTATGTTTCTATTAATTTATCCTGAACCTTCTTTGAATGTTCTAACTACTCTACCTTCTTTTTAACAACTATATCTTGTCTTCTGCTTGATATATGCTGCTGGTGAGGCTATCCATGGAGCCTTTATTGGCCTTATTGAATTTTTCATTTGTCTTATCACAGTGTTTACCAAACATGATTTTACTTGTTGAATTTCATTTTCATAGCATGTATTGACTTTATTATTTCAATCAGCTGTTTCTTTGTGATTTCTTTTTTTTTTAATTTTTTTTTTTTTTTGCTTATTCACTTTATAACCCGTCCCAGTCACCCCCTCCCACAATCCTTCCCCATCTCTTGTTTTCTGAGTACTCCCTCCTCCTGTATCCCCCACCCTGCCACTTTAAGTCTCTGAGAAGCTAGGTGCTTCCTCTCCCATTGAGGCCAGATGAGGCACCCAGCTAGAAGACCATATTCCATATACAGGCTGCATGTCTTTGTGATTTCTTAAGGTACACGTAGAGGTTTGGTTGTATGTATCATCTTTGATTTCTTAAAATTCTTATAATAAATTATTTTAAACTCTAGTACTTCATTGAATTTCTCCAACAGGCAGACGTTCTTGTGGGTTTGACACTTTCTAAGAAGCAGGTTTTCTGTGTTTTCACATCTTTCCCCCAAAACTTATACATTTGGAGGTTAGTAATTGGGTTGTATCTACTAGTTTTATAATCACTCTTTTGTTTGGTAAAAGGGTTTGCAATATTTTTAGGAAGATGAGATTATAATGGAGTTGAAGTATTGATTTTCTATGTTAGACTCTCATCCAGAGCACTAGTTTCAGTCTTTACTACTCCTATAACAACAGATTCCTGTATAGTAATATTGTCACTATAAAGACTAAACCCACAATGGCTATAAGGAATTTTTAAATAACAATATTCTCTAAAACACCAGTTGTTTTAGCAAGTGAAGAAACACTGATAGTATCATGTGTTGAGATGCTCATTACTGTGACTGAGTGCAAATAGAAAAAGCTAAGTATGGATAATGATGTGTATCAAGCTGATACAAATTGTAGAAAAGGGAGGAGAAAGGAAAGGGGAAAATAATATGGGAAAGAAGTTGGGGAGGGAATCTGACCTATGGGGAGGTAGTGAGTGCATGTGATCAGATAAACTGAAAATACCTGATTTCATGAGGCTGAGACATGAGACAAGAAAGAGAATTTTTAAGAAAGTAAAAAAGTTATGTTAATCATGGAAGATACTTGTAAAATTTATGTTGTTAAATAAAATACATAAAATAAAATATTTATAACACGTACATAATGTTGTATAGAGACAGTGTATACAAGGACATGGATTTTATGCATAACCAAATTTAACTATGTCTACTTTTATTTTGTGTTAGGCATTTGTCAAAATCAGCTGAAATGTTTTTCATAACTTTGGGAAATAAAGACTTGTGGGATACTCACAATCTATACTGGCTCCTAGGACATAAATAACTGCATAAGGGAATCTGAATTTCCTATACAATTTAGAAAATGCTATTGTGGTGAACATGCATGCAGAAGAGAAGATTGAGATAAATTAGTAAGGATGAGGGTTGTGTTAATCTCTATAGATAGAGGTAGAAAAGCTGCAAAATGATTTCAGGATTCACAAAACTGACTCCAGCTGTAGCTGAAAGACCAGATGGTAACTTGAAGAATGATTCTCTCAGTGAATGAGCACAGAGGATTTTGCTATATAGAAAGCCATGTTGCCAGTGATGACACTGAAAGTATTTGGAGGAAGATAGGGATGGTGTACGTACAGCTTGGAATGCAGTATCTGTGCTTAAAATATAGGAACAAGTATGTTTATTAGTCATTTAAAGCACTGTGTTGGTCCTGGCAGCCCAGGTGAGACTGTAGCACAGTACAGCGAATGTACTTTCTAATTGACCAAAATTTTCTTAAAATAAATATATTTACCAACACATCCTACAGTAATGTTCTGAAATATTTATACACATAATGTATGAACATATATTTACTTATTATTTATTTAAGGGTGATTCAATTAATGGTAAAATATTAGAAGTTTTTCAGAGATTAATTTTTTTTGAGTTTTATGTTATTTAAAATACTGAGAGTAAAATGGCAGCACAATGCTGAAAGTAAGCTAATATCATTATGGATTTTTAGCTTATTGGGAATCTTGACAATCTTGTTGCTCTTTGCTTCTTTAAGGACATATAACTGCAGTAGAATTAACTATTGATTTTGAAATGTGAAGTGATAGTTAACAGGAGATAAGTTAATGGATAGAGTTGTATAATAACGGTTGAGTAAATCTCCTTGAACATAAAATATAACAGATTTTATTTAGCACCTTGAAAATACACAGAAAAAAAAAAACATAGTTCTCCGCTTTGGGGTGTGATTAACGACCTCTGTCTTTGGTGGCATTAAGAACAGAGTGAAGGCTTAGCTATCAAAGATTGAATGCATCATTCAAGAAGGGAATTGAAGTGAGTATAATTCCCCCAGAGACAGCAGAACATCTTAAGAAAAATAGCACTGAAAATTCAATAGTTGGATATCTTGTAAGTAAAGTAATCAAGAGTGTAATGAATTATTGCAAACTGAAAACCAAAGTGAATTATGGGGATTTTTTTTTTAGCTTTGATCATAAAAAATAATTTATTAGTCAAATAGTGTACCATAATCTGAAAACATAAACAATCATAAGAATATGAAATCAACAAAATGGCAGTTTCATGAAAATCAATCAGAAATCACTCTGAACTTTTAAAATAATGCTGTATCTTTTAAAACATTAATAAGTAATTTTAAATGAAAAACAAGAAGTAGAAGAAAATTTTCCATGTGAAACCATGTACTGTATATGAGTGAGTGTGAAGCTTGAATCATGCTGTTTTAGATTATTATAAATTAAATTAGATTATGAATAATAAAATACTAAATTTTATTCTAGGTGACTGTAAAAAACATATGTTTGGAAAGACAATAAAACAAACCATATTTTTTGTACATTAGTTTAATCAAACTATCCTATTACACAAAGTATAACTATATAATTTTTTAAAAAAAATTTCTTTCGTCTGTGTCCATTAAAACTTGTCAGGAATCTAATAGTGATACTGAGATAACAATGCTCTCACGTGATAGGAAGATGGCACCCACAGTTGGGTTTTAAAACTTTTATTTTCCTCAAGATTTTAATCTTACAAAAGCAGAGGCAAGAGATGATAAGGTAAACCAAACATATGTATCCCAAATCAGTATTTGCTAAACAAAGACGAATTAATTATTAAACACATGCAAAATGACTTAGTCCAAGTTTTGTTGTTGTTGTTTCTTTGTTTGTTTTTGTTTTTTCCTCTAAGTTCCTAGTAATAAAACTGGCTGTCTTCATTCAAAAGTGTTTGGTTCAATGTTGTTCACCGGAATACAAATCTAAGTTTGTTTCCAGCATTCAGTAAAGGCTTCTCTTGTTGTCTTATCTAGAGCGTGGGTCTTAGCCCACTACTTAGAATAGTGATGCCAACTTATTACCTGACATATCTGATGGCTACCTTTATACCAACTACATTTTTTTTTCTTTTTGATTTTTCATTTAAGGACTTATTTGAAAAATGACTTTATTTTGTTCCTGCTATGATGAGAAATTTGGCATGTTTTCTTATTGCTGTCACTTTCAGAATTCTTTAATAATGGTCTCTAGTAAAACAGAATAATTATAAAACAGAATAATAAGTACAATAGTATTTATAATTATTGTATCTTTAAAATTTTTCATTTTAGATCTGCTTTTGGAAGAAAATATTTCAACATAGTAAGCTGCTAAAGAAGACCTAAGTTTTATATTTTAATAATAATGTATTATACATATATTGCTTCTAAAATGAAATTTTATTAATTTTATTAACATTTTATGTTAATAATTACATACAGTACATATAAATTATTAACATTTTATGTTAATAATTACATACAGTATGAATAAATTACATTATTAATTATGCATATAGAATTCATGTTTTGTTTGTTCTCCACATATTACATTACAGTCATGATATAATTATTTACATATGGATTTCAATGTTTACTCTAGCTATATGTATCACATAGGTTTATAGTAGGTAGCATCTATTTAGTACATTCATATGCATATCTATATCTATTACTTCATGTCGTAAAACCAGATAATATACTGATATCACAGTTAAATAGATAAGAAATTAAAAGCTATAGTCTCAACATACTTAATAATTAACTTCCAGTGACTTTACACATAAGCTACATATAAATTCCAATCCATAGTTTTTCAAAATCTATTAATTAAAATCAGTATATTTATCTAACATGCAATTTCTTTTGTTAGTGTATGCATTTTATCCATAAAACCTTGATGGTCATGAGACTGACTTCCTTTTTAAAGTATGTCTTAACATACTTAAAATTGTGGGCTTTCATCAATTTTTTTATTATTAGTTAAAACAATATATGTGTGACAAACCTTTTCTGTATTTTCATTGATGGAAACCTTTCAATACCTGCATGTTAAAGATTGATTTTATAAGCCTAATTTTTTATATCTTTTTATTGTTCATTGATATTCTTCATAAAGATTGTGTATATGTGTATGTGCATGTGTCCTTCTCAACATGCTTTGTGTACATGCATATTTATCTGTGTACATATGTTCTCTATTTGTGTGTGTGTGTGTGTGTGTGTGTGTGTGTGTGTCTGTCTGTCTGTCTGTCTGTCTATCTTTAGGTTATTTGGCATTGTTATTTACAAATTTTTATTTGGCATTGTCTTCTAACCCCTGTTTTAGTTTCTTGTCTGTTTTAGGTTCAGTGGATCTGTATTTATACATTCTATGCACACAGATGTGATAGATAACTTATCCTGTCAGATTCGACTAGGTTAATCAGAATTGACTGATAATAAATTATAGTATGATGTAAGTATAGAAACCATCTCTATAGCATTAATAGACTATCTGGTTGAACATAATTCAGGGTCATTTCAAATTTATTTTAGATATAAAGATTAAGGATTATTATCAGTTTGAAGCCAACTTGGACTATATAATCAGATGTTTCAAAAATGGTCTTTTTCTCTGTATGTATCTTTGTCTTGATCTACAGTGTAATCTTAGTCCAGGGTTAAGGATTTTCCTTTTCAGATACATTGCTTTTAAAGCAATAGTTACTATCTTTTTTTAGTTTCAGTTTTTAATTACTTGTGTATATATGTGACTATGGCAAGGATGCATACAGAAGTCAGAGAACAACTTGTGTGAGTGTGTTCTCTCCTTCTACTACTTGGAGTCTGGAGATAGCATTCGGATGCCGGCTTGGAGGCAAGTGCCTATACCTGCTAACCAATTCTGACACCCTCACTACCATTTTTTTGTATAAACAATACTACTTGATTATTATTTTAAAACATACAATTGGGAACAGGGAAATAAAATACTAATATACACATAGTTTAATTTCTAAAAATTTTAATAAATATTTGTTTAAGGCAAAAGTCAAATGTGTTTACAAATTTTTTAAGGAAAGGTTTAAGAAAATAACATAATCTGAAAAAATAATTAATATTAAAATTTATTAGTATCAATTATAAGTTATAAAATCATAGACTATTATAGAAGTTTATTAAGACAATGGGAAAGAGAAATAAAAGGAAGCAGTCACACATTTTGTTGTCATAGTATTTAGTACAGTGATAATCAGGACAAGAACAGGAGCTTAAAGTTGACTGTTAAGAACTTTATCCACACCAGGCAGTGGTGGCGCATGCGTTTAATCCCAGCACTTGGGAGGCAAATTTTTGAGTTCGAGGCCAGCCTGGTCTACAGAGTGAGTTCCAGGACAGCCAGGGTTACACAGAGGAAACCCTGTCTCAAAAAACTGAAAAAAATAAAATGAACTTTATCCACATATAAGAGACCATAGTAAAAGGTGTCCATATAGACATGACATTTTCCAACAAGTATCATATTTGCTGGTCAGTTAAGTAAGTGTTCTCTTGTCTGGATTAAAGGTTTTCTATTTCTCCTGCTCTGGTGTACATTTTGCACAGATCATCTATTTTAGATTTTTTTTTTTTTTTACTGCTTGATCATTGTTTTATGTTGTATATTTTCTCTTTGAAAACAAATCTCTTCAAGTGATTGTATACAATCTTTCCCCCTTTCATTATTTTCAACAATGTATGCTTGTTTTAAAACCATAATGAGATTGTTTCCTGTTTTGCAACTCTCATTTCAATCTGATGAGCTTTTCCTTTCTCTGTGTTAATATATTTATTCAGAACTCTGCATTCTGCTCTTATATTAAAACTCCCTGGCATAAATAAATTTGAAAAGTGCATTCATTAAATCCTCATATTAAATCATTGCACAACCTATGATAGTCTTTCAAAACCCTTTGGCTGTAGAAGTCCATGAAAATACCATTGCTTCCTTCATCCCTCTGCTTGAGGATTAGACTGGCTGCATAAAATGCTTCAGCATTTTATATGCGCCAAAACCAAAACTACACTGAATTATTTTGGGTTAGCAAGATCTCATCATTACTGAAATACTTTATTATTTTTGGTGTCATTACTTTCTGTAATACTGATGCTTTTTATAGCTTTAATTTGAGCAACTGTGAAGAATCATTATGTTTGTAAAGCTAAGATAGTCAAAGAGATAAGAAACCAAATTAAGCAAACTTCTGAATTAAAAAGAAAATGATAGCTGTATTTCTGGTAAAGAAATTAAGTATAATGAAAATACATCTCACAAATTATCTTTCTGAAAACAAATTTGATTAGGTCACTTTACTGATTAAAAAAATACAGCAATTTTCTATTGCCTAGAGCAGTTGTCTATATGTACCTTAAAACTTTTCACATAATCATACTAATAAACAATGATAAACAAGTCCTTTGTTTATATAGATGTGCAGGTCTCGTTAAGTTAGTGATATGTTATTTATAAAATATACCTTAAATAATAATATGTTTGCAGTGTAGAATTATTTACAAGGTAAATTAAGTATAAATTAATGTCTGTTTTCATTCACTGCCTTGTCAGATTCCATTTTGCTTAACTTTTGCTACACTTCATCTTGCTTTGGCTACCAAGAGTCTGTAATAAACATCAGCCATCAATAGCCAGCAAGTAAAATACATCCTACCTTTTTTGGAAACTATTTTTTTGTTATAACACAGAGACTAATATTAACCTATTATTTATAGCTGATTTTACACAGCAATAATACCAGGTACATGGCCCACAAAGCTTAATTTATTTTCTAGATATTAGTCTTTTAGTATATCAGATCTCTTAATCTATTTCTAAATAGCTAGTATTCTAGTCAAGTTAAGTCTTATTAACACATAGCTATGGGTTTGAGATATTCCCTGAAATTTTGTCATGAAGCTGTTTTGTTTAATTTTCCACATTTTTTTTTATTTTGAAAAGCAGGGTGCTCTTTGTGATTTTCATGGGGCTATCAATATGGCTATCTGGTTAGAGAAACAATTTTAACTGCTAGGTATCTAACTCCAAGTAGAGATGAGAGAAGATGCAGAGATGCCACAAGAAGTGTTACCAATGTCAATGTTTAAATGAAACAAAATCACAATGGTAACAGCAAAATAAGTTTCTTTGTTTACATAGGATAGTAGTTAAGGTTGCTATCATTTTATAAAATAAGTAACACCCATCCACTCACATATGTTTTGCTTAAGGTAGTATTGTTCTCACATAACTTAGAAATGGAATAAAATCTATCAGGATATAATATCTCTATTAGCAATAACAAAAATTTTAAAGAGAGTTATTAACAATTTGATAAACCAAAGGAATATTCATCAGACATGTTTTGCCACATAATTCAATTGTTTGTTAAACACTAATTGCAAATTACAGAAGATATTTATTTTTTGTAACTGGTGGACAAAACATTTGGAAAAGTTGTTATGGTTATATGTAATTTGTGCATATTTGTTTGAAGGAGCTAATAGTACTGAGTAAATTGAACAAGACGTATTATGCATTGCTGGAAGAAAGATAATTTTGTGAACAGAAGATTTTACAATCTTAAAATACTTATGCTTAAACAAGATAGCACAGAATAAAAGCCAGAATTTTTTTCTGTAGAGAGACAGATAATAAATAGTGTATATTCTGTGAGCTATGTAATTATCCAGAAACTCAGTTCTGATATAACAGTAATCACAGGTCATATGAAAAACAATTTAAAGCACGGATATATTCAAATAAAACCTGTTAAAATAAAAGTTAGTGGTATTGTATAGTTAGTTAAAACGTTGAGTAGCATCAAACTGTCAGTGATCCTGTATGTACATCCGATGCCATGATTAACATTAGAATGAGTGCAATGTATTTATCTATCAACTGAAAAGTAGATTGAGAGCCTCTTCTGCATGAAACACTGTGTTCAGAATCCAAGGTTGTTTTGATATTTCTATAGGAGAAATATCATGTCCCAGTTTCCACAATGAAAATGTATTTGAAAGGAAAATACCTGAAGTAAAAAATTATCAGAAAGGGGTTTCCTGTGTGAACATCACTATCTAGGCAAGTTTGTCCACAAAAGTATCCTGGAAGATGCACAGGGGCTGATTCAGCTGTGTTTTAAGGGGACCAGACAATATCTGGAGCAACCAGCAGAATACTGCCATGTTGTACACCTGATACTTACATTGTAGGCCAGTAGATGCTAGATTAAAATGTCCATATAACATTGCTCTATATCCATAGTTCCAGACAGTTACAGGCAATGTGAAGCAGTGTTAGAATTTCAATAAGTGATTTCAAAAGAGCATTGTATGAAGCAGTGAACATGAAGTTTAAGTTGCAATGGGGACTCCAAGATATCAGAAATGTCAGAACTATGAGATTCCTCTGTGGAAAGCTGTAAGCATGAAGTAGAGAGTAATACAAAGCTATGTGTGTTTCAAGCAGTACAGCAGAAAAGCATGACATGCTTACAGGAAATCACATGAGTCCCCCGAAATCACAGGAGCTGGATTTGAAACAGTAGTATTTGGTGTTGTCCCTACTCAGTTTTGGTTGGTCTGGCTTTTTATTTTCAAACTTTCTTTGTTTCTTGACATTTCAAAGGGGAATGTTTACTCCATGTTGTTAGAGTTAACTTGTTTTTGACTATATAGAGCTCAACAGTTGAGATGTTTCCAGAAGAGATTCAGCACTTACATTTTTTAATAGTATTGAAACTTTTGAAGTTGAAATGAATATCTTTTCATTTGCCATTCTTGATCACTGTAGACTTATGGAAAAGGAGAAGAAAGAGCATAAGAAATTGGGAGGAGTAAAGTTTTGTATGAGTTTCCTACAAATCAAAACATTTTTTTCTCCTGGAAAAGACTCCTTAAGATTGAGGAGATAAAACTCATGAGTTCTAGAAGTTTTCTAAAATTACAAGACTCATTAGTACCCACCTAAGATGAAAATAGCAACAATTGCTAAGGAGAGACTTTTACTGGCCAAGCCTTCTATAATTGATGAAGAAAGCTCTAAAAATGTAATTTTTGTGAGTCTTCACCCATTCTCCAGTAAGTAACTCTTACTCATAATCCTAGTAAGATTATTGGCTCACTAAGCATTGGGTAGAAATCATATCTTTGACTTGTAGTCATGTAATATCTAAAGTAAGTCAACCTTTGCTTTCATCTCTCTGGAAACTTCACATTATAAGTAAGCTTTGAGAACTGTCTACCCATCACACGTGCTTTCATATTTTATTTTTCCCATCAAAGTTGTGACAGCACATAGTCTCAAAGATGGTTACTGGAGGTTTAAGATCAAAGAAGAGAAAGTTGTTCTCAACTGAATTTTAGAAGTTTACAAATAAAAGTCAAAAGAGAGTAACTAGGATTTCAATGCACAAGATTAGAAGACTTTGCCCAGTACACATCATTAGTTTTCTTTGAAAGATAATTTCATAGGTGTGATCAAGTTTATATTTACAACATTGCATATTGTCAATGCTTCTTATTAGGATTTTTCTCCTGAAGAAAAGTTTCCATTTGCGTCTTTTTAATTTATTGTCTTTGAGAAAAAATTGACCCTATAGATTTTTACATCACCAATCCTTCAGATAATTTTTCTAGCCTTAATATTCTAAATTTAAGGTTAATTTTTATATTGAGTGGTTTGTGAACAATGAAGTCATATTTTGAAGCTACTTGGTTGAGACACATCTATTATCAAAATGTATATCTGTCTTATTCATTAAGCACAGGAGTCAGGGTTATGAAATAAAGAAATAAAATCTAGAGATTTTTCTAGTGAAGAGGTCAACTATTTGTCTATGTATTAGATATAAAAATAACAAGACCAAATCAAAAGAACAGTCATTATTGGTAAGTCATTATGGATATAGTGTCTGACATTACCAGGTATCACAAAATCTCTGATTATTTGGCTTCTGTGATCTTTCCATCTCTTCTTTTGCAATGTTCCCTAATCCCTAGATCCAGGATTTCATTTACTGATATATCCAAAACACTAGAAATGAAAAATTGGACAGAAAGCAGATGAAACTACAACCCAACTTGAAGAACTAAAGACAACTTAGGGATGCTGAGAGTATGAGAAATAGTTTTCTCTAGGAATGAAAGCAAATTGATGATTCAAAAGTGGGGTGCTAGAGGTGTGAGCCAGGAGTGGGTAGGTGGGTGAAGAAGTACCCTCTTAGAAGCAAAGGAGAGGGGGATAGAGTAGGGTGTTTGTGGAGGGGTAACCAGGAAGGGAAACATTTGAAATGTAAATAAATAAAAAAAATATAAATGGAAAAACAAATTATCATGAAACCTGAAAGCATGAATACTGACAACAGCATAGATATATGCATGTATGCAAATAAAACAATTAATAAAAAAAGGAAAAAAGAGGCCATGATTTGAAAAAAATGAGGGTATATATACACAAAGGAAAGTTTTAGGTAGAGAAAACAAAATGGGGAAATAAGGTTACTATAATCTCAAAAATAAATAATAAAAAGTACATAATAGTAGTTTTTTTAAATTCCAAGTAGCACATTTATTCTTTGAATATGAATTGCAGTTTCCTTTTCATTATTTGTATTTTACATCTTTATAAAGCATTTTAGATAATAATATCTAAAAGTAAATATTAAGAGTAGTAATATTTTCATCTTAAGTAGCAAATTGCTTTTTTCAAATAATAAATCTATAATTGTAGGCTAAAGGCAAAAAATAAAACAAAAAAGTTCTTCCAGAATAATCTCCTGATGCAATGTTTGCTCTTCATATATATATCTTATCAGAGACATGATTGCCTTTTGTTTCTAAGAAGATCATCTAGAATGTCTTAGTTATTTTAAAATTCTCTCATTAACAAAATTTGAAACACAATAAAGCAAATGAAATAAAATCAATAATTTTAATGGTAGTATGCTTCCAGAATATTAAAATAATACAATGTTACTACATTTATAACATTTATGAATAAACTCCAAAACAAAAGTATTTTATGGGCCCAAAGAAAAACAACAAATACACTATACTACACTGGAAAATAAATTACACAATTCCAGTTTATTGCTCTGAAAATTAGAGCTAATATTCTATTTCTTTACAATAACACATGTAGCCACATACCAAATGCTTCTCATGGGGTCTTAAAACTCAGTTATTGTTGGTATCATGTGAATCAGTAATTAGAACATTTTTAACAAACATCAGAAATGGCTGTGACTATGCTCATATAATATTCTTTATGACCTTCTAATTGTAAAGCTTACATTTTGATTATATGAAGTTGCCACCTCCAGCAAACATCACAATGTTCAAGACTAAGTTTTCCTCATATATTTCAAATACAAAATGGTTTAAAGCCATAGCTGACACCACTACAGCATCTGATGCAGCAGGTTTAGTTAATCCAGTCCAAATTAGAACTCCTCCACAAATTCTACAAAACTCGGTTGATGAGAATTTTATAGAATCATCAATAGTGACTGTCATCAGAATCACAATCTACACATCAATGGGTAACAAGAAAGGCTGGAAATTAAGCACATGTTCTGAAATACTTCAGTCTCCACACAACAGCTTACTGCTGCCAAACCATTGACCCACAGCAATCATGGCTGGGTAGAGTTTGTCTCAACTACTCTTAGCCTTATAAACAGTTAGTTTGATTCACAGAACACTATGCATAAAAGTGGATTTGGAAATCCCCAAAGAAGAACAATATTGTAAAAAATTCAACACAGAGCATGGCTGGGAGTAGATTTAGAAGACAATGAAAAAACATCATACAAGTCAGTGATTTCATTATCTCATAACTTTGTGAAATTCTCTCTTATCACAGAGCTATTCTTCCATCTCTGTATAATATTCAGTCAACATAGCGGGCTTGCACTGTTCCCAATTGTTTACAAATTTTACCCACCCACACTCTTTTTAACATGACCTCTCCCAAATGCCAGAAGCCAAATTGATTTATAATGTATGAATACAGGTCCTTAACCCCCTCTGTTTATTTTATCATCAACTCAAACTCCCACATCCTCAATCTTTTCCTTTGACTCTGTCATTAACCTATTATGTAGGCAACCACCTCTGTATCAGTACTAACTCTAGTCCCACAGAGATTGTTACTTAATTTTCTTTTCTTGTACTTACCTTTCATCATCTAATATCTAGCATTGGTATATACTGTGCTATCATGGCCCATTTACCTCCAATATATTATCTCCTAATAACTCTCTGCTTCGTAGTCACATACTACTCATGTGAGTGGATTAAATATTAGGCAATGACTGCTGGTACAGATAGTATCCAACCCACTAGGACAAACTGTAGATAGAATGAGATGCTTAGGGCATGTGTAAAAGAGGAAAACATTACCCCAAACATACTTTAAACTAATCTCTTTTCAAAACTGCCAATAATTTCAAAGAAAGAGCTGCTGTCACCTGAATTTAAAAGAACAGTACATTTTAACTAACTGGGGTTCAAGAGATTGCTCAGATTTAAAGAGCAATTGTTGTTCTTCCATAGGACATATATTCAATTCTTAGCATGCATGTAGCATCTCACATCTATCTATAACTCTAGTTCTTGGACGTCCCACAACCTCATCTGGCCTGAGCACCGGAATGCACATTGTAGACAGATATATATACACAAGAAAACACCCATATACATAAAAATAAAATAAAATGTGATAAAGATCTAATCCAAGATGGGCACATCTTACTAGAAAAGCAATATGAAACCAAAGACAACAGCTTATCACCAAATTATTAATTTCACAGTAATGGCCCACATTCATGATCTCTCTGTCAAAATATCACAATCAGAATTCCAAAAAATGCCTAAAACTAAGATCAAACAATAGAAACATGAAACAAACATCTTCTAAGGGACTATAAGCCTGTATTTGTATGAAATAAGTAAATTCATAATAAAACCAAAATGTAATGCAGAGATGTAAATACTAAAGAAAAGTTAAAGCACACTAATAATAGAAAAAAATCAAAGGTGCTTAAGTTAAAAAGATATATTATTGGAAAACTCACTGATTGAATGGATTAGCTAGAAGATGAAATATAAATGTTTGAAGATAAAGGAGAAGAATTGGATCATTCACTTGTAATTAAGGATACTATTTATAAAAAATAGTGGAATGCAGACACATGAAAAAGATGACATTTATTATTTATAAATATACAAAAAGAATCATACCAGTGGCACAAAAATATTTTCACAATGTCATAGAAGGTAATTTCACAAATCTATAAGAATAGGTCTTTGCTGGTACAAGAAAAACACAGAAAATTGAAAAATTCTAAAAAGTAAGAAAATAGAATGAAAGACACTCATCTTTTAACACATCATGTTATAACAAAAAATATTTAACATACAGAATAAATAGAGTATATGGGAAAGCTTCAGAGAAATAAATCAGGTCATATATAAAATCAAGCTGGTCAGACAAACTACTGATTTTTGCATCAAGGCCTTAACATTAAGAAATGTTTTGAACAGAGTATTTAAAGCTATGATAGATCACAACTGCCAACACAACATAATATATTCCAACCTTTCAGGATTAAAGAAGAGTATAGAATTTATAACCATTAAATCGTACATATAGAGGATATGGGAGGACCTACATCATACTGACAAGGAAGACAAACATACCAACAGGCTACATAAATATTTATTTATGAAAACAAATTATGCTAAGTAATTTTTATAAGAAAAAAGACCAAGAAAAATACAAAATTAGTGAAATTGTATGTGTGTTGTGTGGTGTGTGTGTGTGTGTTGTAATAATATTTGTAACTATCTGGGAATCCAATTTAAAACTTCTTTGTGATCTGTCTTACCTGTTCAGAATGGCAAATACCTAGAAAACAAATGACAACAAATTCTGCCAAAGATATAGAGAAAGGGGAGCCATACTCACGTTTGGAGTCAGAGAGAATTGGTGCAAACACTGTAGAAATCAGTGCAGATGATTTCTAAAAGGTTAAAAATAGAACTACCATATGACCCCACTGTATCAAATTTGGAAATACACCCAAAGATCTTCAAATAGACTACAAAGATACTTGCTTATCTGTGTTCACTGTTGTTCTAGTCACAATAGCTACTAAACAGAATTGTATAAATGTCTGTCATCTGAAGAATGAATTATGAAAACATAGTACTTCCATACAAAAATTTATTTTCTTGTATAAAAAATGAAATTATAAAATTTGTAAGTAAATGAATGGAGCTGGAAAATTAAATCAGCGAGTTATTGAAGACCCATAAAAGCAAATGACATATATTCTGTCTTATGTGTGGATACTATCTTCAAGTACTTAGATTGCATGGTTAATGCTGAATGCCTGTAGAAGTCAGAAAACCAGAAAGATGTTGTGGCCAGACCTGGTTAAGTACTTAAGGGAGAATTCAGTGGTAAGAGTATTGTTGAAGTAATCATGTATTTTGGACACAAATATTTTGGAAGAAATCAAGGCAGGAGTGACCTGTATATGTCCTCCATGCTCTCTTGCCTTTGTAATATTGGAAAATACTATTAATTCTCCTAGAGGAGAAAAGGAACATACCCTAAACCAACTCAGAACACTAGGAGCTACAAAAACATCTACTTGGCATGATATATTCATTTGTATTGTGCTATAAATTACATGGGAATAGCAAATCACTATTTGATTTTAGGTCTCACTTGGCCGTAGAGAACACATGCCTAATACAATATATATTGCCTGTAACCTATGTTTGGGACCTCATTGTTATAGTGGAGAAATTACTACTATTGTTTTATTAAATGCACATTGTGACATTTTGAATATGCTTGGTTTAGGGAGTGGCAGTATTAGGAGGTGTGACCTTATTGGAGTAGTTGTCTATTGGAGGAAATGTGTCACTGTGGATGTGAGCTTTGAGAGACCCTCCTCTTAGCTGACTGATGACAGTCTTCTCCTAGATGCTTTGGAACCAGAGTTGGAACTCTCATCTTCTCCAGCCCCTTATCTGCCTGGATGCTACCATGCCTCACCTTGATGATAATGGACTCAATCTCTGGACCTGTAAGCCAGCCCCAGTTTGATGTTGCGCTTTATAAGAGTTGCCTTGGTCATGGTGTCTGTTTAGAGAAGTAAAATCATATCCAAGACACACATGGTACCAAATTATCATCAAAATAATATTTTTTTTCTTTTAGATTTAGGTTACTTAGTTAATTAGAAAGATTGTTTGGGTTACTTTTTTAACACTCCAGTGGACCAAGGACAACACAATAAATTACAATTAACAATAAGTACGAGAAAATAGTGATAGGAAATTTCCAAATCAGAACTCCTAAATTATAACTCAAGCTCAGAATAGATCAGGAGGACAAGAAAAGGAGAGTAGAAAAGAGGAATATTGAAATAAACCATCACGAATGATCACATGCGCTGAGCAGCATAACTACAACCTAATAATGTATACCTCTTACCTAATGAATGAAACTCTTTCCCTTAATTTAAAGAGTTTTGTTTTTCCAAATGTGATTGGTGTAAATTACCATGCTGCAATTTTGTGAGAACATTCGTGGAATAGGTGAGAGAGTATGGAAGAGTGGACAGAAATGGAAAAAGTACTAAAATGTAGTTAACATGCAGAATGAGACAATCTAAAATGATAAGTCAAATTTTATGGTAATCATATATATATAAATTTTTCCCCTCTGCAAACTCATATGTATCCCATTTTTTTCCTCTCTAAGGTGTTCCACCACCTACTCACCCATTCTCTTCAGCGGTGCCTCCCACCATTCCCCTACACTGAGCTCAGCCTTCACAGACCAAAGGTTCCCTCCCATTTATGCAGATAAGAGCCATCCCTGGTACTATGCAAAGGCCCATAGTCATGCATCAATAGGTCTCTTGGTATTTTGTGTACCGGGTGCTCTGGGGAGTATGGTTGGTTAATATTGTTGTTCTTCCTATGGGTTGCAACCCATTCAGCTCCTTCAGTCCTTCCCCTACTAATCATTGTGGTCCTTCAGCCCGACAATCTGTGGCTGCAGCCTCCGCATCTGTATCGAAGCTGTGCGAGCCTCTGCAGTCCAACTAATCACTACTATCAGCACTTTTGCATCAGCAAAAGTGTATGGGTTTGGATCCCAGGTGGAGCATACTCAGTTTGGCTTTCCCTGCAGTCTCTGCCACTCTTTGTTCTGTATTTCCTTTACAGGCACACTTGCACAAAAATTTTAATCCACTTGTACTTATATATCATTGCATCAATAAACCAAGTGAAATGTTTAAAGTCACATATGAGTTTAATTCTTTATTATATTTTTTTGAAATTTTTTTTATTTTTATTTAAGCAATCAAAAATTTAAAAAGCATTCAAACAGAATAAAATGAAATAAACAACAAGCATAATACAGGTCAATATACTTATACAAGAATTCTATAGAGCCTTCAAACAAGCAACACTTTTTGAGTTATGTTTAAAAAAATTCAGAACCACAATAAGCTCCTTCACAAAGCAAATAATATTGAAATAGTGAAATCAAGTGTAAACCCAACAAAAATATATAAATTATAGTCTAGTATCCCTCATGAATATACATACAAAAATTCTCAATGAAGTAGTTGCAAACTGAATACAAGAGATATAAAAAAATAATATTCCATGAATAACTGAACAACTGTTTTTTTTTAGAAGACCGTACTCCATATACAGGCTGCATGTTTTGGGATAGCCCCCACTCCAGATGTTTGAGACCTACATGAAAACCAAGCTGCACATTTACGACATATGTGCAGGGAGGCCTAGGTTCAGCCCATGGAGGTAGATCTGTGTAGACTAGGTATGCTCCACGGTTGGTGATTCAGTCTCTGAGAGCTCCAAGGGTTCAGGTTCGTTTACTCTGTTGATCTTCCTGTGCAGTTCCTATCTCCTTAGGGCCCACAATCCTTCCACCTATTCTTCTTTAAGAGTTCTCAAGCTCCATCCACTGTTTGGCTCTGGATGTCTGTATCTGTCTGAGTCAGCTGTTGGTTAGAGCCTCTCAGAGGACAGCTTGCCGGTCTGTTCTCAGGCTGGAGGTTTAGCTCCTGGGAACCTTGAATTCCTGATCTTTCCAAGACTTTTATCATGAAGGGGTGTTGAATTTTTTCAAATGCTTTCTCAGCATCAAGAGACAAGGCTGCCCACTCTCCCCCTACCTGTTCAATATAGTTCTGGAAGTCCTAGCCAGAGCAATTAGGCAACAGAAGGAGATCAAAGGGATACAAATTGGAAAGGAAGAAGTCAAAGTTTCACTATTTGCAGATGACATGTTAGTATACTTAAGTGACCCCAAAACTTCCACCAGAGAGCTCCTAAACCTGATAAACAACTTTAGCAAAGTGGCTGGGTATAAAATTAACTCAAACAAATCAGTAGCATTCCTCTACACAAAGGATAAACTGGCTGAGAAAGAAATTATGGAAACGACACCATTCACAATAGTCACAAATAGTATAAAATATCTTGGGGTGAATCTAACCAAGCAAGTAAAAGACCTGTATGACAAGAACTTCAACACCCTGAAGAAAGAAATCGAAGGAGATCTCAGAAGATGGAAAGATCTCCCATGCTCATGCATTGGAAGGATTAATATAGTAAAAATGGCTATCTTGCCAAACTTTATTTATTTCATAGGGCATACCCTATGTTAAATATATATGAATATAGAAGGAGTGAGCTAAAAATTATCAGTATGACTGTGATTTAATGATGATTATATTAGACAAATACAAGTAATTCACATAAATCAGAGATAATGTTTACTTTTTAATCCGAAATTCAAGTAAATATTTAAATTTCAAAGCTACATTGTGAGTAATATTCTAATATATGGTTTACAATTTGTATTCTTTTACATCATATATGTAACCACTTATTTTATTTTTTCTGCATATATATTTTTAATCTTTTTACTTATCTTGTAAAAATATATTTCAGTAAATTGTGATGTAGTTATATTCTGTCTTTTATTTAATATTTCTTAGCATTTTATAAAGTCACAAATCTTTCATTATTAAAAAAGCACATTAATTTCAGAGAAACAGAAATAGAGACAGGAAAAATATGAGAGAAGGACCCTAAGAGACTTAATTCATCTTTTCATTGATATTATTGTTGCTGTTATTAATAGTATAATTATTATTATTATTACTATTATTATTAGTCTTTAAGACCACAGACTAAATCAGTTCTGTTACATTAACCAAAAGGAGTCTTTCACAAAAGCTTTCATTCCTTTATGAGTCTAAGGATTCCCATGGTTTTTTTTGTAGACTCTAAGTTGGCAAAATTACTGGGTACATAGTGACTTCCTTAGACACTAACAAAGATGTTACATGACCTCACAAGGGCAGTAGGGTGAAAACAGGGCAGAGTTAAGTAATTAGATTCAACCCCATAAAATGTATTTAAAACTTTGGTGCACTTTATTTGTTCTAAGTTGACTTGGATAGAATTCTCCATGTTAGATGTCTTGAAATTTCTCTAAAATAAAGTGATAACTTTATTGCATAAAAGAAATAAATCACATTTAGACATTTAGACTCCCTTCATAAATAATTTTTCTATTATTATAACACTATTGCAAGTGAATTCACAAATTCATATCTTGTCAATTTATTAATATGGCCAGAACCAGAATCTTATGATGATATTTATGCTATATGTTTCTAAAGAACCTGGATATATTGGCAGCCAAATCATTGATTTTTCAAGATCTGGACTATGACTAAATTACAATGTGTCATTTTGGCTATACAGAGTTACTTTTATTTATAATGCTTTATCCTGGAAATAGCTAGCCTAATCCTGACAGAAAAAAATTGAATACTATGTCTTGATCTAGAGGATCTCATATTAAATAGAGCTGTATCATTGACTAGCAAAGGACATATTTGTAGTAGAGCTGCTTTCTCTGGGCTAGGTGTGATCATCACTGACTTGAAGTAGGAAATCTCTGATGAATAGTGTTTAACACTCACTTGTTGGGCCTATTAACATTTTTTGTAGGAGTTGGGTGAGGGACATGAGATTCACAAGGTTCATAGGACTCACATGTAGATTCTCCAATGAGGCATCTTCATTCTTTGATATTATGTACAAGATAAGTGATGGATCTGTGTGAGCATGCTCAGTGATATAAGTGTCTTTGAATGGCCTATGTTCCTGAAAGAAACACCAATAAACTCATTGACTTATCAAGATTATCATGGTGGGATTTTTTTTGTTGTAGTGTTGTGCTCTCTCTAGCTGTTTTAAATAGATATATCTCTATATTCTCACAGTAAATGTTGTGTAATAGTAATTGTGTTATTGGCAATACTAATTTTACATCAGATCATGTTTTTGTCCTGTGGATATTGACATATGTGTTCATTAACACCTTCTTTCTGTTCTTTGACACATTTTGTAATATAAAACAAACAAAAGTGACCAACCATAAATAAGTCAAGATAGAAGACCTGAAGACTTGTTTTTCATCATTTCTAGAAAAAAAAATTTCAAAAAATTGTGGGAAAAATAGAGGTTAATGTGGTAATAACAAAAAAGAAGAATTTGTTTGTCAGAATCAATGAGCAGGTCACCCTAATTAACATGTTGCATTCTAGTAGAGAACAGCAGCAGATGTTATGGACACAATTTAGCTATAGTCAAAGAACAGTTAAATTCTTAGACTAAACCACTATTTACATTCTTTTATATGCCTGCATCCAATTAAACTAGCAGCATTTGTTAAAGAGGCATTATTTTGTTTATTTTATATTTCTGGCTAAATTTATCAAAACTCAAATGTCCATAGGTGTATAGATTTACGACTGGCTCTTCTATTCTATTCCATTGGTCAACCTATCTATTTATGCCAATACTAGGTAGTTTTATATTAATATAAGTCTGTATTAATGCTTAAAATTATGGATAGTGATACCTCTAGATATTCTTTCCTTGTACAAGATTGTTTTAGGTATACTGTCTGTTTTGTTTTTCCATATGAAATTGAGGACTGTCCTTTCAAGATCTGTAAAGTATTGTTCTATAATTTTGAGAGAATTGCATTGAATTGGTTGATAGCTTTTGATAAAATAGCCAGTTTTTTCTATGTTCATCCTACCAATCCATATGCATGGAAGATATTTTTTATTTTCCCATATCTTCTTTGATTTCTTTCTTCAAAGACTTGAAGTTTGTAAAATGGGGCTCTCTTTGGGACTGCTATCTCCCAAATAATGACACTGAGACTTATATGTATTTATAAATGCTTACGTCTTATAACAAGGCTTGTTCCTAACTAGCCCATAAATTGATTAACTTATTTTTACTAATCTAAGTTCTGCCATGTGGCTTGTTAGTTACCTCTCCCTCAGTCAGTCTGCTTCTTCTCCCAGTTTCACTCATTTTTAAAGAGTTCTATCTCTCTTGAAAGTCTCACCTTACTTTACTGTTTTGCTATTGGTAATCAGATTTTTATTAAAACCAATCAGATGTTGAGAGAGAGAGAGAGAGTATGTTTACAAAATGTGATCCAGGTTCTAAGCAATTGGAATAATAATATCAAAGACCAACCTGTAAGCAGATATTTGCATTTATATAATATAATGATAATCTTTACATAGTGCACAATAATATCCGCAAATCATTGTCATACAGGTCTTTCACTTCCTTGGTTAGAGGAAATCAAATTTTTGTGAAATTCAACAAAGCTTGGTACCAGGGTAATTATGGCCTCATAAAATGATCTTCGTGATATTTCTTCTGTTTCTATTTTGTGGAATAATTTGAGGGGTACTAGTTTAGCTTTTCTTTGAAAGACTGGTTGAATTCTGCACTAAAATCATCAGGTCCTAAGCTTTTGATGGTTGGGAGATTTTTACTGAGTACCTCTATTTCCTGTGGAGTTATAGATCTTTTTAAATTGTTTATTTGACTATAATTAACTTTGTTAAGTGGTATCAATCAAGAAAATTACTCATATTTTGGATTTTCAAATTTTGTGGAGTATGATTTTTTTAAATTATGGCTTAAATATTGTTCATATTTTCTCAATGTTATTATGTATCCATTTTCTGATTTTGTTAATTTAGATTTTCTCTGCATGTCTTTTACTTAGTTTGGATAAGGGTTTATTGATATTTTGATTTTATCAAAAAAAAACCCTTTCTTTTTCATTGATTTTTTTGTCATGTTTTCTTTGTTTCTATGTTACTGATCTCAGCCCTCAATTTGACTGTTTTCTGGAGTCTACTCTTATTGGGTGTATTTCCTTCTTTTTGTTTTAGAGTTTTAAAGTGTGCTGCTAAATTACTAATATGAGATCTATTTCCATTATACAGGTACTTAGTGTCATGAAATGCTTTTTAAGCACCCTTTCATTGTGTCCCTAAATTTGGGTACATTGTGAATTTATATTCATTAAATTCTAGGAAGTCTTTAATTTGTTTCTGTATTTCTGCTGTGACTCAGTAGTCATTCATTACAGAATTGTTCAGTTTCCATGAATTTGTAGGATCTTTGTTGTTGAAATCAAGCTTTAATTTGTGGTGGTCTGATAAGATAAAGGTGGTGATTTCAATTTTCTTATATCTGTTGAGACGTACTTTGTAACTGAGTATGTGATCATTTTGGGGAAAGTTCCATGAGGTGGTAAAAAGAAGGTATATTCTTTTATGTTTGGGTAAAATGTTCTGTAGATATCTGTTACGTTCTTTTGGTTCATAAAGTCTGCTAACTTCATTATTTCTTTGTGCAGATTTTGTCTAGATGGCTTGTTTGTTGGTGAAAGTGTAGAGTTCATGTCTCCCAATAAAATGTTGTAATGTTTGATATGTGATTTAAGCTTTAGTAAGGTTTGTTTTACAAACCTGGGTGCTCTTGTTTAGGGAACATAGATGTTAACTGAGATATTAACTTGGTGGATTTTTCTTTTGATGTGTATGAAGTGTCTTTCTCCATGTGTGATTCAATTTGATTGGAAGTCTATTTTGTTAGATATTACATTAGCTACACTAGCTGGCTTGTTGTGTCCCTTTGATTTGAAGTTATTTTCCTCTTTATTTGGAGGTATTATCTATCTTTGTTGCTGAGATGTGTCTGGTTATCTTTTTGTTTGGTTTTTTTTTTTTTTTTTTTTGGTTGTTTGTTTTTGTTTTTGGTATGCATCTTAAGGATGGTCCTATTTTTCTAGTCAGTCTCTTAGCCCATGTCTTATTATTAGGGAATTAAGCTCATTGATATTGAGAGATATTAATAACCAATTATTGTTAATTCCTATTATTTTGTTGTTGTTGTTGGTGGTGGTGGTAGTAGTGGTGGACGTGGTGGTTTTGTGTATATTTCCCTTCTTTTGGCTTTGGTGGTCTGAAATTATTTATTTTGTATGTTTTCATGAGTATAAATAAGCTTCTTGCATTGGAGTTTTTCTTTTAGTACCTTCTGTGGGGCTGGATTTCTGAATACATATTGCTTATATTAGAATTTGTCATGCAATATCTTGTTTTTGCCATTGATAATTATTAAAAATTTTATTGTGTATAGTACCCTGTGCTGGCATCTATGATTTCTTAGATTATGCAGAACATCTATCCAGACATCTCCGGCTTTCATAATAGAAAGTAGATTCCTCAGCTACATAGTAATTCTGAACATATAGAACAAGAAAAGAACATTGAAATGTTCAATGGAAAAAGAACAAGTAACATATAAAGGCAGACCTATTAGAATTACACCTGACTTCTCAACATCGCTGCAGAAGGGACAGTGTGACATGGTTCTTTCCTCTGGAACAGAGCAAGCAGTGTGTGGTATTTCTTGAAAGCTCATGTTTGCTGTAGGTGTATGGTTTGTTTGTATAATGATATATATATTACTATATATATATATACATTATATATATATATATATATATATATATATATTATTACATTATGTTCCTCCTTCTAGTAATGTTCTCTCTGCCAAGATTAATGACTTCATGATAATCAGAAACAGCATGATTCCAAGAAGAGAGACTGTGTCTAGTGTTCCTCAACAAATTGGAAACACTGTGATAGAACGAGTCAGTCCTGTCAAAAAGATACTGAGGATGAAGATGGAGCGATTTGGGAAGTGGTGATCTCAGAACAAGATCCCCCACCAGCTAAGTTTGTTATTTGTGTTTGCACTTGAACAAGGAATAGTTTCAACTTTAAATCTGGAATGAACTACAATCCAGAAATGGAGGACACACTTGTGATCGAGATCTTGGGGTTGGAAGACACAGGATTTTGATCTTCATCTTGAGGAATAGTGGCTATGAAATGCTTAGAGGCAGTCATAGTATTACACATCTTTAAGCCCAGAAGATAAAGTCAAGCAGTTTTCTGAGTTTGTGGCCAGCCTGGGACAGAGGTAGGTAAAGAAAAGCTTCTGTACAGGCCTTTCCTCACAGCAATAAAGGGATAGAGCCATGCAGACCTCTGAGTTCAAGGTCTGTCTAGGAGAATGATGTGTGTTCCAGCACAGTCACATGTTGACAGGGAAAATAGGAAAACAGAAAACTGATGATAAGATAATAGAAAAAGTGGGCTATGTTCCGGCTCTAGCAAGCAGCTTCATCTATGTGGATAAAGGACCACAGTAGCAAATACTGACTTGTGTTAATCAAATGGGAACCTGGGATAAATGATTGAATTGATATGCAATTCATAAGGAAGTAGTTTATGCCAAATAGAAGACTGGGCTTTGGTCTGCAAGAGGAGTGATGAGCTGTCACCTTGTATCCATCACTTAGATGTTCATCCACAGCTCTCAAACATCCTTCCTCAGGACCCTCCCACAAGCTGGGGCTGGTCTTGTCATTCATCCCTAAGATTCACTCGGATTGTTTACTTTATAGCTTCTAGTTCCCTTTTCTGGTGTCAAACAGTATTATTCATTGTCTTCACTTGTTTGTTGTTTGTTTTTGTTTTTCTTTGCTTTCTTGCCTATCTTTAAGGGATTTGTTCATTTCCTTACATTGTTTGAAGAAGTATTTCCACAGTAGAGTTACTTTGCTCATGAGCCAGGTAAGAACAAATCTCATGCTCAGAAAGAATGGAAACACACACACACACCCCAAATGTACAGATTTGACAGTGGGAAAATGTACCTGAAACATCAGCAGTGAAGAACGAATTTTGAAGAACAAGGCTAGAGGAAAAATATATTAAGAAAGGTGTGATTAGGATCATATCTGATCTCCTCATAATATGTAGGTACAGAACACAGAGAAATTACCTAAGACTATGAACACAGGTCAGGAGATTTCATACATAGGAAAGCACAATTCAGTTAGAAATCTAGACATGTATTTACTTTAAAACACTTTTCTATAAATGCTTTCTCAGGAAAATAATGGAAAAATATTTTGAAGTTGATCAAGTATGAAGGTATTATAAAAAGATGAGCTAGGGTATCACATATATAAAACTACTGAACAAAGCTTAAAACACAGTTATGGAACAGGAATATTATTATGGATCTTATAATTCAGAAATGCTTAAACTGAAGAAAATTATGAAGAAACAAGAACATGAAAATTAAGGTAAATTAATTACCTGCTTTAAAAATGACATAAAATGAAATGTTATCTTTAAATTATCACTGACAGTGAAACTCGAACGAAAACACTTGTTAATACATAATGTGGATGATGAGCATAATACGGAAAACTATGATGAAATTGTATTCACTTAAGAAATTAGTCAAAGCCTGAAGTCTAATTTGTGTCTACATTTAACCAAAGAAAATCTTGCAAACCTAAACCAAATACCCATTAAAATCTAAAACCTTCCCAAAGCAAAATCCAAAGTAATCATGTTAAGAAAGTGTCTGTGTTTGTGTGTATGTGAAAGTGTGTATGCATGTGTGTTTGTGTGTGAGTGACAGAAAGAGAGAGAGAGAGGAGAGAAGAGAGAGAGAGAGAGAGAGAGAGAGAGACAAAAGCAAAAGAGAGAGAGATTAAGGAATCTGTAAAATAATTATTCTATTATCCATTGAATAATGAAAATTTAATTTCCAAGTCACAATACTGAAAAGTAGAAATAGAGAGAAATCCAAAAGATAAGTAAAATATTTAAGGAAATGAATACATAATAATCTGATGTTGGAGGCTTTATTACAAAAATGCATAATATTTAATAAGTAAATAAATAAATAAATAAATCCTTAAATAAAATAAATCATAAATAAACCCTTCAGAATGTAAACTAAATAACATCATATAAATGATAGTTGATTCTAATGGTAGCTTGTGAATTATAACATATAAAACAACATATAAATTTAAAACTAATACTAGTTAGTACATACATATACTAGTATATATGTTACACATTATACAAGGACTCTATCTTCTATAAATGTGACTTCTTGTTAGACTAAGTCTTGATCACTGGGGTATGAGATGACTTTTTTTTCTATTTGTTATATATTTGATGAGACCTGCTTCTATAAAGTATGAGTGCAAAGGTTTTACTGCTACCACAGGTCAATAAAACTGGTAGGTAACTAAAGAAAACAAAGTTTCCCACAAAGGTATATAGATTTTAAACACTCTTGGACATCAACATTCCAGAAAATAATAATGAAAATAAAATCATTATATTTAATATATTCTCAATATCTTCTTAAGAGACAGTTAAATACAATATAATTCCTAAAATGAACAGAAAAGCACAACGATGATCTAACTCATGTTACTCAAATATTTAGAAATGTAAAAACAACATTTACACCTAAAAATAATACAATGCTTAAAACAGAATTCTATGACTCTGACAGAATTCTATGACTATGACTTCTGAACAGAAGTTGTTTAGGAGATAAATTGAAATGTGATGAGAGAGATGGCAACAATGAATGAAAGAGAAAAATTATTGATGAAAATAACTGCATTTAAGGAAAGACTTCATTATTTAAATGAGTTTATAGTAAATTATGCTGCTCGATCCTGTATAAATACATTTGAAACCACATTTCAAATTTATATTCATCTATGAAACATGATATATAAAATTGACTTGGTAGAAACAGAAAGAAAAGTTTGCTAATTAAACCAATAGAAGAATGAGGGCACCTTATTAGGGGCCTATCTTTCAAAAGAAATTTAGACCTCATAGTTTAGCATAACATTTATGTTAATTTTCTTAAAGCAAAAAACAATAATTTAGAGTTACTTAAAATATATTTGGGTTCCAGGAAAGAAAAATCTTCTGTATATTTAATTAATTAAATTAAGAATGTTAGTAATACTTTTACACACACACACACACACACACACCACACACACATTGTAGAATTTCTATTGCTTTTGGGAGACTATACTAATTTACTTGGAATGGCTTACAGGTTCAGTGATTATGTCCATAACTGTCATGGCTAGAAGCATGGGAACACAAAGACAGACTGGATATTGGTGCTGGAGAAAGAGCCAATAGTTTCACATCTAAATCATCAGGCATCAGGAAACGAGAAAACTAGTAGGCTTGGCTGGACCATTAAAACCTTGGAAGCCCATCCCAAGTGACACACTTTCTCCATCATGCGCACACCTACTCCAATAAAACCTAATTCTTTTAAATACTGACATGCTCTTTCAGCTGATAGGGGTCATTGTTAATCAAATTACCATGCACCATTACAAATAATTTAGAAGTTTTATAAATATTTATTCATTAAAAATCTTTATTAACTCAATGAAGAATTGAGTTGGAATTTTGAAAGGGATTGCATTGAATTTGTAGATTGCTTTTGGCAAGGTGGCGATTTTTAACATATTAATCCTGCCAATCCATGAGGATGGGTGATCTTTCCATCTTCTGAGGTCTTCTTAGATTTCTTTCTTAAGAGACATGAAGTTCTTGTCATACAGATCTTTCACTTTCTTGGTTAGAGTCACACCAAGGTATTTTATATTATTTGTGACTATTGTGAAGGGTATCATTTCCCTAATTTCTTTCTCAGCCTGTTTATCCTTTGAGTAGAGGAAGGCTACTGATTTGTTTAATTCTCTATCAAGTTACTTTGCTGAAGATTTTTTTAATCAGGTTTAGGAGTTCTGTGGTGGATATTTTTGTGGTCACTTAAGTATACTATCATATCATCTGCAAATAGTGATATTTTGACTTCTTCCTTTCTGTTGACCTCCTTTTGTTGTCTAATTGCTCTAGCTAGCACTTCGAGTACTATATTGAATAGAGAGAGATTGTCAGCCTTGTCTAGTCCCTGATTCTAATTAGATTGTTTCAAGTTTCTTCCATTTAGTTTGCTGTTGGCTACTGGTTTGCTGACTATTGCTTTTACTATATTTAGGTATGGGCCTTGAATTCCTTGATCTTTCCAAGACTTTTAACATGAAGTGATGTTGAATTTTGTCAAATGCTTTTTCATCATCTAATGAAATGTTCATGTTGGGTTTTTTTTTGAGATTGTTTATATCATGGATTATGTTGATGGATATCCATATACTGAACCATTCCTGCATCACTGGGATGAAGCCACTTGATCATGGTGAGTGATCATTTTGATGTGTTCTTGGAATCAGTTTGTAAGAATTTTATTGAGTATTTTGGCATAGATGACCAAAGGGAAATTGGTCTGAAGTTCTCTTTCTTTGTTGGATCTTTGTGTGGTTTAGGTATAAGTGTAATTGTGGTTTCATAGAAGGAATTGGGTAGTGTTCCTTCTGTTTCTATTTTGTGGAACAGTTTTAAAAGTATTGGTGTTAGGTCTTCTTTGAAGGTCTGATAGAATTCTGCACTAAACCATGAGGTTCTGGGCTTTTTTTGGTTGAGAGACATTTAATGACTGCTTCTATTTCCTTAGGGGTTATATAATTGTTTAGATGGATTATCTGATCCTGACTTAATTTGGCATCTGGTATCTGTATAGAAAATTGACATTTTATCTAGACTTTCCAATTTGGTTGAATATAGACTTTTGTACTAGCAGCTGATGATTTTTAAATTTCCTCAGTTTCCATTGTTATGTCTCTCTTTTCATTTCTGATTTTATTAATTTGGATATTGCCTCTGTGCAATCCCCATCAAAATTCCAACTCAATTCTTCACAGAGTTAGAAAGAGCAAATCTCAAATTCATTTAGATTAACACCAGCCTGGGAGCGCTTAGGGAGGGACCCATGGCTCCAGCTATATATGCAAGGGAGCTATATATAAGTGGGTGAAGAGATCCTTGGTCCCATGAAGGCTGGACATCGTAGGGGGGGATATTCGATGGTGGGGAGGTGAGGTACGGGAGGGTGGGTGAGGGTACACCAACGTGGAATCAGGAGGAGGGGGGAAGGGATAGTGAGTTCCTGGGAGGGAGGGGGAGAAATGGGGTAAGGAGAGAACATCTGAAATGTAAATAAAATTTCCAATAAAAAAAAAAACCCAGAACATCAAAAACTGTTCTCAATAATAAAATAACTTCTGGGGGAACCACCATCCCTGACCTCAAGCTGTATTAAAGAGTAATATTGATAAAAATTACATGGTATTGGTACAGAGACAGGTGGAGAGAATTGTAGATCCAGAAATGAACCCACATACCTATGGCAACTTGTCTTTGACAAAGGAGCTAAAACCATCCAGTGGAAAAGGACAGCATTTTCAACAAATGGTGCTGGTTCAACTGGAGTTCAGCATGTAGGAGAATGCAAATTGATCAATTCTTATCTCCTTGTACAAAGGTCAAGTCCAACTGGATCAAGGACCTCAACATAAAACCAGATAAACTGAAACTAATAGAGGAGAATATAAGCAAAAGACTCAAACATATGGGCACAGGGGAAATTTTCCCGAACAGATAACTAAAGATCAAGAATCAACAAATGGGACTTATAAAATTGCAAACCTTCTGTAAGGCAAAGGACACTGTCAATAGAACAAAATAGCAACCAAAAGTTTGGGAAAGACCTTTACCAATCCTACATCTGATAGAGGGCTAATATCCAATATATAGAAAGAAGGCAAATAGTTATACTCCATAGAGTCAAATAGTCCTACTTAAAAATAGGGTACAGATCTCCAAAAATAATTATCAACTGAGGAATGACCGAGAGACACCTAAAGAAATATTCAACATTCTTAGTCATCAGGGAAATAGAAATCAAAACAACCCTGAGATTCCACCTCAAACCAGTCAGAATGGCTAAGATAAAATACTCAGGTGACAGCAGATGCTGGTGTGATGTGGAGAAAGAGGAACACTTCTCCATTATTGGTAGGATAGCAAGCTGTTACAATCACTCTGGACATCGGTCTGGTGGTTCCTCAGAAAATTGGCCTAGTCATACCTGAGGATCCAGCTATACCACTCCTGGGTATATATACCCAAAAGATGCTCCCAAATTTAACAAGGACACATGCTCCACTATGTTCATAGCAGCCTTATATATAATACCTAGAAGCCTGAAAAAACTCAGATGTCCTTCACAGAGGAATAGATACATAAAATGTAGTACATTTATACAATGGAGTACTACTCAGCTATTAAAAACAATGAATTCATAAAATTCTTAGGCAAATGGATAGAAGTAGAAAATATCCTGAGTGAGGAACCCAGTCACAAAAGAACACACACGATATGCACTCACTGATAAGGGGATATTAGCACAAATGCTCAGAATACCCAAGATATAATTCACAGACAACATGAACCTCAAGAAGAGGGAAGACCAAAGTGTGGGTGCTTCAGTCCTTCTTGGAAAGGGGAACAAAATATTCACGGGATCAAATAAGTAGACAAATTGTGGAGCAGAGACTGAAGGAAAGGGCAATCAAAGACTGCCTTGGGGATCCATCCCATATATAGTCACCAAATGCAGACACTATTGTGGATGCCAAGAAGTACATGCTGGCAGGAGCCTGATATAACTGTCTCCATTGAAGCTTTCCCAGAGCCTTACAGAACAGAGAGGTTCAGCTCAGAACAGTTCTGTTCATGGACTTGAGAGACATTCTTTCAAGCAAAGAAATGAAGTAATAAGCCCATAGAAGTCAATTTGAATTAGTCAGCTTGTAAAGGAGTTTGAGTCAGAAGAGATGAGTTGAACTAGCCAACCAGAATTTAGAAAGCATTAGAACCAGTGAGTTTATTCAGCAGAAATCTTCTAGACCTAGATTGGCAGACTGAGTGTGAAAGCAGAAGTATTAAGGGTCTTGGCTAGAAGAATCCAGGTCTATAGCTGGAGAGAGTTAAAGAGAAATGCTCTGGGTTCAGCCCAAGCCAGGCATTAGTAAAAGTTGAGAATGGCTCTTATTTCAATCTTCATCTCAGGAGATACATGCTACCATTTGCATTCATACATTCAGAAATGAAATTAATTTCTCTGCTTTTTGTCAACCATAAAACTTACATCCTAGTAAGTCATACTCGGCTTATAAACTTGTTATTTAAGAATGTGAAACACTCTGTATCAAGTAGGGCAACAGGGTACTTATGTGAACTTATAAGAAAAAATTTCTATTTATCTTCATCTATCTAAAATTTAGATTTCTTATAGGAAAGGACATACATGATATTAAAAAATTATGATATTATTCTAGCTATTAGTCAAAGAGAACCATGCTAACTCAATTGTCCAAAGCCCTTTTCATCTTGAAACTCACAAAAGACATCCCAAACAAAGTCTTTGAATATCTTTATCTCTTACACTGTATTCTGAACCTTGAGTGAAATTTCTTAGCTGCATTTACAGTCTGTGTATGCTTTCATTTTTTGATTAAAAACCCCAAAATCTGGATTTAACTGCTCTCACAGTGACAGACCACCATTGTAAAAGGCTCTGAGGCAATAGACTTGCTTGCTATTAAAACAAAAAGAGAATCAAAGTAATCAGATCTTAGGTAATAAAGAGATGTGAGACACAGTGGACATCACAGCCATGTAGTCTCTTTGGAACAATAGCAAATACTGTGGCTATGGTATTGAGAAGGAAATTCAGGGAGCCAGATAAATAAAAAAAAAATCATTGGTAAAAATTAGAACAATAATCCAGAAATTTGGGGAAGAGCCACATTTTTTTTAAATGTGGATTGACAAGCAGAGAAAAAGAGCAGAAAAAAAATCACCTTTTGGACACACTTAGAAACCAAACCAAGGGTCCATTGTGGGAACCATGTAGTAGGAGAGAAAGAAAATGAAGAACAGTGTTATCAGAGACCTAGACTTTCATTTAGAGATAGAATGGGCTTGAGGGAAAGTCAAGAGTTAATATTATATAAAAATTCTGGAAATAACAAATATATCCACATATTCTTGTCTGTTAAACAGCTATACATGTGTATCTAGAGGGAAGCAGAATATATGTTGTATAATCTGAATTCTAGATGCTGAATTCAAAAATAAAGGAATAAACTTACTATCTGTTCTGTAGAGGTGAGGTTGGAACATATTTACATATTTGTTTGCATATAGCTATAAATATCTGTAAATCTACATAACAGGTAAATAAATTTTGTGTTTATTTCTGTGTGGGAGAGATTAGGTGGTTGTTGATGTAGGGAGTATACATACACATATAATTTACATGTTTTATATATATATATATATATATATATATATATATATATATAATATAATTTATGTCAAATATGTTTTAGACATAGAAGATTGCATATCTTATTGGCTAAAAGTATTTTAAAAATTGAAAACATAAGAAATAAATAAACCTAAGTAGAAGGTATTACAACCAAAATAAATAGGCAACAACAAAATGCTTATAATTATAACAATATTTAGTGCACAGTTTTTACAATTTTATTATACACACCAAAGAAAACATTAATCATCAATTTTCACATGATTAAAAAGAAACATAAGAGCTTCTGAGTGTTATCAAACACTTTTAGCCACACTAACAGGGTGTTTAGAACAGCACTTGTTTGATCTGATTAGTCACCCATAAAAATCCCAACTGAGTGTTCTTTATAGTAATAATTGGCTTTTTACATCACCTAAATAGTTCAAAACACAGCAGAGCAGTGCTACTCAAATGTTCCCTATTCATGTTTAGTTCCTATTTTTTTAGTTTGTTTATTTTCCTTTTTCTGCTGGCTTTGCTCATTCTTATTTCAAGAAGGACTTCCTCCTTTGCATATACTAACAAATTTTTTATGCTATCCATAGAATTCTAGGGTCTTTGGAATATATGAACTCAACATAATAAATGTCTCTTTCTGTGTGAGTCTTTCACAGTTATTGTGAAATAAGCCTTATACTTATCCAGAAGCCAGTTTCAGTGTCAGTGTCACAAGCACAGTGTTCATAGCTCAGGCTCTCATTCCCAAGATTGGAAAGTAAACAAGACCGTCATAGGTTTTACCTATGTTGCAATATCTACAAATAATAATCTCAGTTATGGGATATTGGGATTTCTCTAGTGGTAGTAAAAGTTCATTTCTGTACTGAATTCTTCCCTGCTTTCTCCCATTTCTTTGCACTTTTCTCCTCAGACTTTCAGGTATGAAATAAAATTTTTTCCCCTTTGATGGTAGTGTCAATTAATCCATTAACACCAAACTGATATTTTTATTTCTCCTGTGAACTTGTTAGGAATAAATAAGAACAACCAGAAAGAAGGGACCACTATGACATTTAAAAGCAATTATTTAACCACCCTTAATAGTCTCAGTGAAGAGGAGAGAACACAAAGGTTTTTTCTATAATTATGAGCTAATAAATTTTGGCTTAAGTATATAGGTATAGAGATACTTCTGTCCAGATGCAATGAGTTTAAATCTCTTCTCAAACTTTCTCAACTGAAATGAAACATGTTTCATCTCAAAATGAAAAACAACATGGTCCTGTTTGGAGCAATCATCATAATAATATGTGCTTGCAATGGAGGTGTGCTTTAAAAAACAACTCATAAAGTACTTCTACAGTGGACACTGCCTTCCAAGGAGCAAAAGTTAATAGTTGGGATTATGATTATTCTTACTTCAAAAATTTTATTGTTTCTTATAGTCATAAATAGCATTTTAAGCATGAACATTTTATTTATCTCAAGTCAGAGAAAGAGAGAGAGAGGTAAGACAGACAAGAGAGAGAGAAGAGAGAGAGAGAGAGAGAGAGAGAGAGAGAGAGAGAGAGAGATCAGGAAAAACAGAAAACAGAAAAGACATCTTAAAGTGTTTCTCTTTACTTACCTTCTTAGTAAACAGTTAACTATCAATCTCTCTTTCTTTTTATTAGAAGTATTAAACATTATGCAAGGACTATATCTTAGTACTTATATCATATGGTACAAATAATTTATATCTCTTTTTGTCATTATTGCATTTTATATTACATAGCTGACTGCGTAGGACTAGGCACTGATAGGATGAGAACACTGTCCCAAAGAAAAAATATGACAGGTTGGCATTTGAGAAAATGGCAGAAGCAGGAAGGTCACATTCTGACCTTTCCTGCCCTTCTCCCCTGAAACAGGCCATGAAAGCCAGAAAAGGGGTTCTGCCCTTTTCCTGAAGTAGGTTAAGGGACCCTCCTGTGATAAGTGCCTGTTCCATCCTAGAGGAAAGGACATTCTTATCTCTGAAGACACAGGACCACAGATAGTAATCTGCACAGGCCTTGCTAATTTTCCCCAACTTTATTATCAGAAGCCCATTCCCTTTGTCCTGATCTACACTTCTCCATAAATGACTACTTTATCAGACCACAAAAAACATAGAACTCAACATTTTTCTTCATGTTCACAAAACCTCCCTTAGTACATTATATAGAAGTATCCTAATTTATATAGTTTTACCATAGGATCTTCAGTTATGAAATGAAGAGGGGAGGGAGAAAATTCATTTTACTTACAGTATTTAATGAATCTGAAACTAACAATTTAGTTAGGAGAGAGAGAGAGAGAGAGAGAGAGACAGAGAGAGAAGAGAGAGACAGAGAGAGACAGAGAGAGACAGAGAGAGACAGAGAGACAGAGAGAGACAGAGAGAGAGAGAAGAGATGATCTTACATAATTCAATAAAAATTTCAAAATTCATTTTATTTGTATGCTTGATGATGACTTGTACTTGCTTAGACCATAAGTATATGTCTAATTCAAACTGCTAGTGAGTTGAAGTGCCAAACCTCTCTTCATATTTACAAAGATTAGATTATCATATCCTATCAATGAAAGTAACATGAAATATCATGGCAAGGGTTTTAAAACTAAAAATATTTGCTAAATGAAAATGAACTAATCGTTTATGAGTAAGCTCTGTGCCACTTAGATTTAGGTGGTCTCTGTGTAATCGTTATTTGGCTATCTCATGGTGAGAATGCATTCTCTATAATTTTGATTAATTCTCATAAATTTTCTTAGATTTTATTTTAAAAACTATTCATTTTAAGAACTATAATATTTCAATATTAATATTGTGTTGTTTTACTTAGTGCAAGAGATAAAAATTGTAATTTACCATTTTCTTTATTAATAAAGGAAGAGTTTGCTATTACAAACTAGAGAAAACAAATAGAACACAAATAATATGTGTCACCATATTGATCATACAGTAATTTAAAAAAACTTATTTAATGATCTGAAGGAAATCCTTATGGTTAAAAAAATTAGAGCTAAAAAATATTATGTAATTAACAAGGAATATTGAGGAGACTATAAATGATAGTGGGAAGAGATAAGCTATGAGTGGTGTGAATGAGAATGGGCTCCAAAGTAAAAACAATCTATAGGAATCTGAGTGTATAACAATCTCAGTAATGTGATTCCATAGAGTATGAAGGTAATAGAGGCCTTGTTGGTTTTTGATAAATCTCAGTATGTAGAGTTGTCTAGCCTGGAATTCATGTAAACCAGGCTAACTGCAACTTACAGAGATCTGTTCCCTCTACCTCTTGGTATTGATATTTATTTACTTTTAATTTTAATTGTATGATTGTTTGCTTGCATGTATGTGTCCGCACTAAGGGGGGGTTCAGAACTTATATGGCTGATGTTACATATGGTTATGGGTTGCCACATTGGTACTGAGAATTGAACTTGGATCCTCTGAAAAGTAGCAAGTACTTGTAACTGCTGAGACATCCAGAACCACATAGATATACTGATAGTTAAAATATAACTCAAATCAAAGTTTGAAAATTGAACTCTAGACTCTGACAGTAACTTCTTAAGAGTATGTTGATTTCTTGACTAAAAGAAAATAATATGTTCAAAACATTGTAATCAAGACACATGAAGATTATAATGCACTAAATATCTTTCAATATTTAGCTATTATTCTGCCTCCAAAGCTCTATAGCAAACCTTAAACACTCAGGGTATACTTTCATAATGGAATTATCAGCTATCAAACAAGCTAGACAGTTTCATATCTCATAATGTTTAAAACAGTTATGTCAAAATGAATTATGTTCCTGTTACATCTCATAGACACATATATAACAGTAATAGGTTATCATTAATATATGTGTTGATTTGTAGGCATTGATAATTAGAAGTTTTCTTAGTATCTGACTAACATTGTTTTATTTATTTTATTATTTTTTTTTGATCAATACTTCTTATCATTCTCAATACAGTCAAAGTATTAACTCTTTGATCTTGTATTTGAGTACCTTTTCTCACACCAAGTTATAATTAAAATTACGTGTTTTCTTAGTCATTTTTCTATCGCTATGTTTTAATTCATACTTCAAATTAGAATTCTCCCACTATCATCTATAGCAAAAATGTATTCAATGGCAATCTACTGGGGAAAAAGCATTAGGATATTAGATCAGCATTTGCTCTACCATCTGAAGCATTTTAATTTGTTGTGGCATTGAATGAATCCTTGTCCAGTTTTTAGTTTGTCGCTTTTTTTTTTTTTGGATATTTTAGATGACCTAAGTGATCATGTTTTTGGCATTCTCTATTAAATCAATTATTGAGAAATTTATTTAAAAATATTTTCTCATCCACTGTTGAAAATTAGAGAAATTGGTAATTCAAAGTTAAGAAAATAAATCTTTAAAATAGTTTTTAAAACACTGGTTACTTGTGCATGCATAATGATACTATCCAAAAGGATGTTGGCCTATAAATAGTCACAGTCTTAAAATACTTGCTATGGTTGCTACATGAATATCACCAATTCTAGAAAAATTTGAATTGTTCTTACATCTTTTATTCTAGGTACTTTTCTAATCTGTAAAATAACAGTTTAAAACTTGATAAGAGGTTATGTAGAGCAAGCTGACCTTTATATGTTAACCTTCCCTCCTCTGCTTCCAGATTGATGAGATTTCTTTGGGTACCATGATCTTTGGCATAATACTTAATTTAAAATTTAAGCTTTAGCATGTTTATTGTTGTCTTTAGTCAGCTCACGTTTAGGTAGTAGTGTTGGTGAGATGTTATGTGTATAGCTACTGAACTTACTAGATGGAACATTCTTAAAGCAAACTCTATGATCTTATGACTTTTACAGTTTTTCTGTTGCCTGTAATCACTAAGCCTTAAGTGAGAGAATTGTTTTGTAATTCTGCATCTTCACTGATTGTGGTTTTATGTAGTTATCATGCTGATGACTAAATAGAACCCAGGAGGCTTCTACATTATGTGGAGAACTACAGGCAACTAATGAGTTCTGAAAGCAAGGGAAATAGTAAGAGCATACCAACTGTTATCTAACAGTAATGGTCAGCCCTGAAAATTCTAATATGTAAGTATCACTATATTGAGTAAGCAGGTTATTCTTACAAATTTTGAAATACATATATCTGTGTGTATCCATACATATAGAACATATATATATACATATATATATATATATATGTATATATGATACACACAACATATATATAATATTCAACAACAATTAATGATAAAAGATACCAGAACTCTTAAAGTGAGCAAGAACCATAGATATATGGGGCATACGGGGGTATTTGGCGTGACAAAGAGGAAAAGTGAAATGATGTAATTATATTATAATCTCTAAAACAAAGTAATTTTTAAAAAATGTGTTTTAATGATTATCTATAGCTGGGCTGTGGTGGTACATGCCTTTAATCCCAGCACTTGGGAGGCAGAGACAGGCGGATTTCTGAGTTCGAGGCCAGCCTGGTCTACCGAGTGAGTTCTAGGACAGCCAGGGCTACACAGAGAAACCCTGTCTTGAACCCCCCCCAAAAAAATGATTATCTATAAAGTATTTTATAATATCTATTTATCAATATTTTTAAATCAAAATTGATTAATATAGGCATGTAGCTTAATTTTTATTGAAATAATATTAAGCAACATTTTTGTCTCAAAATGGGAATCTTCTGGCATGAACTCAATGTCATGTGCCTCTTGGTATGAACACATATAGTGTACATTACAGAAATAAATTGCTCAACTTTCTGTGAACTGGAATCAAAATAAATGAGAACAATAAAGTTTGAACCTCTGAGTTTTGCCTTGTTATCAAATAATCCCAAAATAATGAAACCAATAAAAGTGAAATAGTGTGTCAATGGAAAAAAACAACAACAGAAAAGTCATGTCTTCCTCCAAGGTATTTTTAAAAAAATTGAATTCTAGATGTATGGATGGAAGTTTTCTAAAATTTCAAACTTGTATCAGCTCATTAACATTTAATCTCTACCTCAACAGAAACTACAGTTTTCTATTTCATATTTTTGTCATTACGAACTTTAAGAAAGTTTGGCTTAGATTCTCATAGTTTACTTTTTCTTTTAATCTATTTGTATTTACTATTGATAAAGAAATGCCTGTTTATAGGGAACTCTGAACTGTGGCTCTCAACTTCATCTATTCTGCAAAAGAAATGGTGGATGCTGAAAAATAATGAATAAATGTCACCTATTACCCTAGTTTCTCTTCAGATGGTATGCTCTTTTACTAATGTGTCACTTATCCTCATGAAAGCGCCTCTATTTTTTTTTTTTAGTTTCTTTTTTTTTATTTAGTTATTTAAATCACATCGTATGTTACTTATTTACAAGAGGTTATAAACACAAAAAAGGCAGGATGTGGGAAGGGAATGGCACCATAAGCAGCACGATGGAGTGAAGGTTTATGAGAATTTGTTTTCAGATCTGAGTGAGTTAGAGTGAGATTTAATCAGCCAACAAGTGGCTGGGAAAGCTGTTGAATGTCCTCTGATAACTGAGGTGCCATAATCTGTAAAATGGGACATGTAATATATAACTTGAATTTTGCTCTTATGATTCACATACAGTAACCAAAATGCTTACTGTTTGGCATAATAATGAGGTAAATATTGAATAATAAAATAACAAAGTATAAATAATAATAATAATAAAAAAAGAAATGCCTGGCCATATATAGGAATCAGGTTGGAGGTATGGTCCTTGCCTAGCATACTGGGATTCCATGTTCAATACCCAACATTAAACAGACAAAAGATTGAAATAGTACACAAGCGAAACTGTTACTAGACAGATAGACATTGCTGATGAGTTTTGAACACACAGTTTAATGCATTCTCAGCATGAATAAATGGTTAGCAAACACATGGAAAAATAAGTCTATAAGCTAGATTCTCCTCTTGTGCTATATGTTTATTTGCTCCTAGGCTTAAAGAGATGGATGATTCTTGATTTACTCTCCCTTCTCTGTTTTGTAAGCTCTACTAACCTACCTTCGTCACTCTTTCACTTGATTTGGATTCACTAAGATATTTTTTTCATCACACTTATCTTCTATTTATGGGTCATGTATACAATGCTTTATAATGTTTTGTTTATTTTCATTGCATATATAAATTATATGCAATGAAAATATATATTGTATTGAAAAATTGAAAAATATATTGCATATAAATATATGCAATGAATTTTCATTGTATATAAATAATTTCATTGCATATAAAATATTATTCTCTCATAGCACTTCTGTTAAAAAGTAAGACAGAATTAATTGTGTAAACTAATTTCAACTTTTCTATGCCTGGTAGCATATTTATCCTAAATGGCACTACTGTGAAAGGCACATCACATTTTTTTTTCATATATCCAGAGATAAGTGACCATTACTTAAAGACTTGTTAACATTACCATTTCATCTATAATTTCAGTTCATATGATACCATCATTTGTATGGTCTTTTTAAAATAATACTAAAAAATAACTTTTGCTATTTTCTTTAAAATGAATTTAAACAGCCTTTCTTGAATTCTCTGGGAACTCCGACCCTGATTGCATATGCATCAGCTTGCAATATTCTCAATTTATAAGTGACTAATAAATTGAATATAATGGCACATTTTAAAATTAATTATTGTATGCTCACAGAAAAATATTTATGAAATCAATCTTTTATCTTCAATTTAGTGAGCTATAGCACACTAAATTATAGAAATAGCTTTTCATTTTAGAAAGATTTATATAACAATGTAATTCCATACAATTCAAATACAAAGCTCCACAGGTAATTTTTCCAAAGTATTTGCTTGATTTACCTATTTGATTTTTTGTGTTTTCTTTTTACAGTACATGCTTTGTATAATGTCCTATAGTGTACATCTTAATTTAAATCCTCCTTAAAGTTTTGCTTTAGTATATAATTGTTAGAATAGTGAATGTCTTGAAGGACATTTTGTAAGCAACCATTATTTATCCTAATTAGTAATTTACACTGAAAATTAAAACAAATATTTTAATGAACTGAATAAAGAAAATGCTTCAGTTATTTAGTTCCTTGGTATATCTTAGGTAAGATGAATAACCAAATACTGTATTGGAGTTTGACACACATAAATTTTCTTCACTGCTTTATTTATAACAACATATTTTAAATTCATGTTAATGAAGAAAATTGTGTATAACCTGTCTAATTGAAAAGTTTTAGACCACTGTCAAAATACTAGTGCAAATATTCTAAGAACTATTTTAAGAAGTGTAATAACGTAGGATTAGAGTAAGTCTTTCAACTCTTATATAATTGTCTTTATTCTTAATTTTGATGGAATGGGTAGTGATAAAATGCATTCTCCATATAATATTTAGTTTCTTTTCTGTCTGTAACTTTAACTTAGAATGTCCTGGTGTGCATACTGTCATGAACTGAGATATCTGAAGGATTATAAGGATTACACAGTCTATTGAAATTGTTAATTTTGTCTTATTTTACAAACAAAATCATCATGAACATAAAAATTATTAAGGTGTTTGTTAATTTTGAATGTAGTGATTTACACTCTCCATTTTATGTTTAGAATCTTCCAAGAATGTATTCCTGCTATATGTATTGCCACTACAATCATTGATCCTTTTGTTGCAATCTGATAAAATATTTCAGCATCATGAATGGGAACTTCGATTGTTTTACTGACATTGTGTAATTAACAGACCTACAAAAAGCTACTGCTACTAAATGATAAGCAAAGGATTCCTCAATTATTGGTACAAGTCTCTTTAAAATATATTTTTTGTTTCAGGTAGCCAGATTAGTTAGGACAATATAGAAGCACTGGGACTGAATTGCTCATTGACAAACACGAGGATGCATAGGCACGCTAATGTGTCTTAGAGAGAAATATCTTTCCTCAGAATCAATAAGTCATAACCCTTCCTTTTTCTGAACATTTTAAAGAAAAACACAGGAGATACTTGAAAATTGGTTTCACTGAACACTGACCCCTTTGGGGATAATATACTGTATAGCAATTTCTTCTGAATTGAAAGCTTCTAACCTGTAGAGATGCCTTGAAGAGTCAGAAAGTAAATGAAACTTACAAGGTTCAAGAAGTTAAAAATAAATTAAGTAAGAAAATAAAAACAGCCTCACTAATCCAGGAAAACTGAAATGTGCAAAATATACAAGGCCCGTTCATCAGATTTTAGAAGTTATAAATAATTGATGTGGCAAAGAAGGTTTCTGACAAACAGACAAAACTAGCAGTCTGAGATGCTCCAAACTGACTTGGTGAGCTACTGAAATTTAACTTGTCAATAAATCTTGGATTTAGGGTGTATCATGTGTACTAACTAAAATCTAGGAGGGATCTTTTTGTTCTTTTCAGTTCATGCTATTTACAATTTTCAAAAATGCTATGAATATGTAAGGTCGATTACTTGATCAACCTAGAAATATAGTTAATCATCTTCATCTATCTACACTCAGATTTTAATATTCCGTAGTTGTATATATTATGTTTGCATATGCCTGAACTAACAATTGGATCACATTTTTAGACATATCAACTTATCAACTTTTCATTTTCTTATTTCAAAAATATTAGTTTAATCAGACCCCATTGACATAATTATTTTTCTTTTAGTCAAAACACAGACACAGACATACACACACACACACACACACACACACACACACACACTGATTGAACAGGAATAGGTTTATTTTGTAATTTTCAATGCAAAGCATTCTTTATAAGATCCCTGATGTGTCTCAGAAATTCATACCTGTCAAATTCTACTCTTGATCTTTAATTTCTTGAGGCTATTTAATACTGGCATATGTGCTGCCTATCTGGTTCCTTGGGGTTTGATTTTATCTATTCCACAAAGTGTTCTAAGAAGCTTGAAATGTCCCAGGATCATTTATCTAAAGGGACTTAAACAAAGACAATGCAAAAGGTTTTATTATATGCCATCTGAAAAGAAAATTAATTTTGCCTCAGGTCTCAAATGTAAACGAGAGCTCCATTGAGTAATGAAGTCTTTGCTGAATGGCCTAATTGAAAGAAGTACAACACATACTTAGATATTTCGGACTAAAGATGAACTTTTGTCTGGATGGCTGAATTTAACATCTGAACTTTCTTAAATTTTCCAGCCAAAAGCATTTTACTTCTTGTTTGCATACCTATGATATATTTCACTGGGCTTATGAAAATTCTAAAGTGACCCCAGTTCACCTCAGAATGCTGCAATTGAGTGTATAGACAGATCTCCATGAAGAAGTATAGGGTGACACAGAGATATGCCACAGATTAACCATGGATCACTAGAAACCTTCTTCATTACTCACTTATTTCATACAATTCCTACCAAGAACCTGTTGTGAAATGATTTTATTTCTCACATAATAAATGGATTCTCCTCTATTGGACATATAAATTTCTTCCTTAAATTAGGACTGACAGAAACTTACATAATATGAATGAGGTATGTTTTGCCATCTTTATTTTTATTTTTTTGGCACAGATGATGCCCATCATTGGTGGCCAATACCAAAATATATAAGTTCTGGCAACTGTTATCAAACTTTGTACACTAAATGTAGTCAGGATGTTATGGGTTCATGGTATATGATAAAGGGAACATTTTTAATATTATCTAGGAACACACAAATATTGACTCAATGTCTTCAGTGCTATGTTGTATTGAAAAGTTGATCATTCCATAGATTTCCTAGGAAGATGTTGCATGCTGAGCATAGCAGCTAACATTCCATTATTAATGTAAGTAAATGAGAGAAAAGAGAGAAGCCTGGTGATTGCCATGATAAAAAAATTAAATAGCCCTGGTCTTTTGAGTTAGAGTTCATTGTAGTAACTGTCTAGGAATGTAGACATTGGATACAGCAAATATATTACCAGAGTCCACAATGACCATCAGTGTCCTTTCTTAACATATATATGTTCTCTGGAAATCTACACCTTTGAAAAGTTCTTCCTATCTTCTTCCCTCCCTTCTTTCCTTCCTTCCTTCAATTATTATTCTGGAAAAATACTATCTGAATTATAGAATGAGTTAGAGTTTCCTTAATGAAAAACTCATGTTTCATAAGCTTTTGTTAATTTAAAAATGAAAGATTCAGAGGCATTCCTCTGCTTCCTGTGCTATTCATGCTTCTGCCTGTATATTGCTATTTCAAGCCCTGGGGTAAACATGTCTTATCTTCCAAGGTACTGGTTTTACCTAATGATAATCACACAGTAGTTTGATCTCTACAATAATATTTACAAATGGCATGTGTATCTGCTAACTTTTATAAATTAATGAATAAGATGATTTTTCTTTTTTTGATGTTGAAAATTAGTTATGATTTATAATAAAGAGTTCCTAAAATAGAGATGTGAATCATCTCTAAAAGTAGTTTTTGATTAAATTTGTACATCTAAGTTTAATTTTCAAAGTAATGGAAATTTTCTTTCCCCAAGAGCCAATTTTAGCATGAACTGAGTCAGACGCAGATGCTGCCCTAATGCTGATTACATTACTCATGTTTACACATACGAACTCAGGTGCTTCCAGAAAAAAAATAAGAGTGCAGACATAGATACAAAAAGTAATCAACTCTATCATATTACTTTTGGATATTTTCTTCCAAATCCTAAATAATTTGCCCATAGGATCCCACCTGCCTGATGGTGACTCAACAGTTAGTATACGCCCAGTTTATTGTGGCATCCCTGAATCAAAAGAAGAAAAATTAAATGTGTGCAAAAATATTGCACATTTAAGCTGTCTATTTTCCAAAAGTACACACCATTCATGGGGGGAAATGGCATAAATTAAAGTGATTTGAAGAAACTGATGGATTCAAGCTCATTATTTACTTGATAAATGGAAATGAAGATCTCATTGAGCTATCATTTTATTTTATATTTTTCTGTTTTGTTTTTAATTTATTTTTATTGATATTATATTTATTTACATTTCAGATGCCATCCCCTTTCCCCATTTCCCCTCCTTAAAAAAACCCTATTCCATCCCTCCTCCTCCTTCTTCTTTGATACCATTTTAATTACATACAAGTATTAAGTTCAGTTCTAGGTTGAGGAACTAGCAATACAATAGATGCAAATAGTCAAGGAACAAGCAAGACAATAAGCATAAATAGTCAATGAACAAGCAAGGCATTAAAAAAAGTTCCATAAACACTCCTGTGATCACTGTTTCTAAGGACTTATCAGGAAGACCAAAATATCTGAACCTACTTCCCTATACTAGCCCAAAGTTGTTTTCATGTCTGAAGCCTACTTCCATGTTCTAGCCTAAGATTTAGGTTCCTGCCTGAAATTACTTCTTTGTTCTAGCGTAATGTCAGATTCCTGCCTGAAGCCCACTTCCTGTCCTTGGCCAATGTCATATTACTGCCAAGCAGCCCATGTCCTTGGCCTATGTCAGATTCTTGCCAAGCAGTCCCATATGTTCTCTGACTCTACCCCTTTTTTATTTCATAAACAAGACTGAGCCTGTCTTAGGTCATTCTGACAAGAATGCCTTCCTTACCTTTCATGGAAAATGCACTATGAAAAGCAATGTATTTCTGTCTTAGGTTGGTAAGGCTCTGTGCAGAATTTTACCAGTCCTTGGCTTGCCAGGCTGTTAATTTAATTTCTTTCCATTTCAGTTTCAGTTTCAAGCCATGTACTTTGACTGCCAACACATGAGCTATCATTTTAAACTGTGAGTCTAGAAAAATTTAAAGAACTGACAGTACCATGAGTTAGAATGTATTTAAGTGAATAGAATCTGCTAATTGTTTGGATGGGGCATAAACATTTACCCACACAGGCTTTATAAACTGAGAACATTATAAGATTTAGTAAGGTGACAAATTCATGTAACATAAAATGTTTGAAGGAAATTTTTGTTGTTTTTGAATAATAGTGTCAAGAGGATCATTGGGAAACCAAGGGTTATCAGGTATGGTCTAACTCTACCTGCCATGATAATGTATATGATGTTAAGACACATGGCTGTGTTGTGCTAAGAAACTGAAAAAGATGTTCAGAAATGTATACAGGTTCCAGGTATACGTGCATTCTCTATTCTAAAATACACAGCATACAGTTATTTAAGATTATTTACTGCAATACAGACTCGTGGTTTTCTAAACAAGACCCAAGCTTTCATAGTCAAACATTTCCAAATGATTTTTTTTTCTCATATTGCATTTTAAAGAAAGATGACATAGAAAGAGAGAAATAATGAGAATTTGATGAGGATAATGATAATATTTTGCTACTTAAAAAATGTATGGAAAATTCTCAGATTATGGAAAGTCATCATACTTATGGCTGCAAGATAACTGGAATTATAACAAAATATAGTACTTATTTTCTTATGTCATCTATGCATCTCAAACCTCAAAAGGTACTTTATTTTTATACATCAGAACTATTAATTCCAATCACAGTATTTCTTCCATCTTAAATAAAATAAAAAAAATTGGATATTCATAACCATCAGCTGAACTAAACCAACAGTGCTTCCTAGGTTCACACTGGGATTCCAAGGAGGATCAGAGGAATAAAAAGGAAGGAGTCACAAAATGGCATCAGTCATGTAGGAAGGGCTGACAATCAAACACAGCATGTCTATTAATCTCAAAGCTCCTTATATTCCTCAAATGGAGAAACAGAAAACAAGTCAGTAAATTCACCAGACAACAAAATTATTGGAAACTCAAAGCCACCTTAATTCCTCTTTTTCAAGTTACATGCTGGTACAGTAAGCAAAGTGTCTGACACATATGATCACAGCTTTAAAGGTAAGCCAAGAGCCATCAAGCTTTTGGCCTGGGCCTTCCCTTTCTGCCCATAGAGTCCTGGTGCCATCTCATTGCTGGCCTTGCCAAGTCAACATTGACAGGAAACAGAAGCCCAACACTCCTTGTTCTAATCATAGGGTTGTGAGGGCCCTCTGGCCCTACCTAGGCACTGACAAGAAGCCAGAGTAGGTTTGAAATCAGCAGTTGTCAGTGGCCAAAGTTTATTTTGGATGGGATAATAACATTCCACCCAAATCATACCTTTCTAGAATTTCAGAAATTTCTCCATGTGCCTTTAATGTGCTCATATGACAGAAGCATGTGCTTTTATGCTTACATTTCCTTGGCAATGAAGATATTAAAAGAAATTTATGGTTTCTTTAGAGACGCAGTTGTGTCCTGTGATGTTTTTCTGGAAGCTGTCTTATGAAGGATGTTTTGCTGAGGCAGATATTTGAAAGGACATATGATGTTTGGAATGAGTATATGTATAATCCACCAGACAGTGAATGAGGCTCTTACATAGGTTTGCCTTGCAACACTTTGGTGGTCTGATCTTTGCTGTTCTTTGCTTGCCATGACTTCATAGATCAAAAAGTGCCAAAGGACTTTTTCTGGTATTCTGACTGCTTCTTAATGCTTCTGAGAACTCCTGTCAATTTGGTGGAGCGTCAAGGTTTCTTCTGGATTGAGTTGCTGATACTGATTCGTCTTTAGTGTTTGCCAATTGGACTGGACTACCAGTACTGATTCCTGTTTGATGTTTTGGACTGGACTGCTGATATCCTGACAGTGAGGATTAGAATCACCCCAAAGAACTACTTCTAAACCTGGCTACATCCTCTGTTTCCTATTAACCTTTCTTTTCTCCTGCCTCTGGTAGGTGGGCTAGAAGGGAGGTTGAAATGTTCAAGAATCCTTTGAAATATCTAAGCATTCAGGACATCATCTTCAGAAAATCAAAGTTAGGAGAATAAAAGTTTTAATGTTAATTAACTTATCATATGTGAACCCAAATATGTATCCAAAATTTTTAAATAGAAGATATCTTCAAGAATATTTTATTATTTCTGTAAATGATCTTCAGAAAAAAATATCAGGATGCAAGTTATATCTGTATATCAGAATTATCACACTGACAAGGAAGCCGAGATTTCTCAAGGCTTGAGATAGCCTCTGTAATTCTCAGGACCATACACCAGTGGATCAACAGCAGGAGAAGAGTTAGATGCTTCACAAGACTGAGCCCATGAGCTCTTTATTAAAAATCAGACAAAAAGTACCACAGCAGCTAAATATCTTCATGTTACATAAATGGATTTGCTCTCCTCACATGTAAGTTACATAACTTTTAGGCTTTCAATTCAATATTTACCTTAAGTTAACTAGAATAGTATTTAAATATTCTAAACTGTCAATTAAGCTAACATAAGTAAATGCAAAGTAGTATAATTTTAACACATAAAATGTTTCAAATGATTATTTTAATGTCTCAAATGTATGCCTTTAATAATCAATTATGTTGTATGTCCCAGTGCAACAACTCACATTTTGTGAAATTTTACACAAGCCATTTTGTATAAAGAGAGAAAAAAAATCCTGTCTCACAGATTACAAATTAAAAAAAGAAAGAACCTCAAGGATGAAGCTTTCTATTCTTTACCATAACCTTTAGAAACATTGGAAAATTCCTGAGAGAAGCAGTGTTAGACTGCAGAGAAAGGAATGTATTAGATTCATTTTCTTCTCTTGTGTTCCCTAATATATAAATTTTTCAGTTTAAGCATTTTTTTCAATCAATTGAGATCCTCTGAAATCAAATAGACAATTATGCATTCAATCATTTATCATTTTCTATGACAATAAAAAGCTATTTATAGAATTGTGAATTTCATTTTTAATTTTGAGATTATAGAATAATCACATAATTTTCTACATTTCTTTTCTTCCTTTAAGCCTCCCAAAATAACATTTCTTTCTCTCATCAAAATTCATGATCCTTTTAATTAATTGTTATATGAATATACATATATGTAGGCATAATGGTTTTATACACTATAAAGTTTATCCTTGGGTTATTCAAATGCTGATATCTCTGCCCTCATATGTTGTTTCAATCCAGACACAATATTGTAATACTTATACCAAGAATTTCTTATCTCAAGTTTGTGTAAACAGTTGTGACCATCTATTCTCTACCTTGTCAATAAATATCAATCACCCAATGGAAGGGCAGAATAGAGAAGAGGGCAAGACATCTGCAAACCAGAGGAAGGAGAGAGATAAAAGAGAGAGATTCAGATCCAGAGGAGGATGGAGAATTTGAAACAATGAGGCAGGGTTCTGGAGAGAAGTCATGAAAACACACTATAAGTCCAAAGAGCCAGATAAATAATAACAAGTATCTTGGGATGGGGCTGAGAGGCAGGTAGATTAGAAAAGAAAATAAAGATAGATCATTTCATTGCTCAGCTATTGAGGTGCAGTATAAATAAATATTATTTCTCTGTGTGATTACTGGGGACTAACATAAGGTAAAGAAATACAGTTTCTGGGTTAATTCAATGCTTACATTTATATTAAAAATAATATATTTACAAACAGTGCTCAATTTACAGAAATTAGAACCCAAGCTTACACCCTAAAAAGAAAGGCCTGGGTGAAAAGTCAGGGAAAAGCCAGGCTACTGGGACCAGAAACCAGTTTTCTTTAAAGACAGGAAGAAGAAAAAGAAGAGGAAGTAGAAGACAAAAGGAAAAGGAAGAAGAAGTAGAGGAAGAAGAAAAGAGAAAGGAAGCACAAAGGAAGGAAGGAAGGAAGGAAGGAAGGAAGGAAGGAAGGAAGGAAGGAAGGAAGGAGAGAGAGAGAAAGCAAAGAAAACAGATAAAAAACCAAAGCTTCCCAAAACCGCACAAGAACTATGGGTAAGAAGGAGATTTCCTAACCAAGAATCAGGAACCTAAAAAAAGCTAGTAAGAAAGGGGGCCTTTTAAAGAAGCCCATACTGAATTTAAAAACAAACAAACAAACAAACAAACTACAGAAGTTTGGGCTTTTCCCAAAGTCAGAGCATCCTGGCTACCAAGGGGGAGGAACCAGCTTACTCTGCTTTTTACTCCTGCTTATTCAGGCCACTGCTTGAGGCATACAGTGTAGATCTTCTGAGGTACAACCAGGCCAGCTGAATTGCTGCCTTTCTAGCAAATGCCTTGGGACGTTAGTAAGAGCTGCTCTCCCAGTCCAAATGTCTACCTAAGTAGAGCAGAGCCAACTTACTAGACCAGACCAAAGGGGATCCTCCTGGTCAGACATGTGCTAACCTACAGAGCCAAAGATTTTAATCCTACAACTTCCGGGAATGGGTGTGGAATTGGGATTGGGTAAAATATACCAAGTTACAGGTGAAAAGCAGAAACGCACCTCTTCTCTGTCAGCTGAAAGAACGGGGAAGAAATGCTGATAGAAGGGAAGCAAAGCCGTACTCAAAGTACAGACCAGAAACAGGTAAAACTCATACTTTTTGTTTAAAACTCATACTTTTATGCTGAAAACAGAAGAAATTAATTATAGAACATCATAGTTAGCTCTAAACACATTGAAATTGATCGATTTAAAGAAACAAGAACATAAATATAAAAGAACACACTCAAGACCTTTTGGGGTCTATATAATATTATTCTAAATGGTTCAAGTGAGATAGAAGATCTGGAGAAAATTAAAACATGGCCTTTTATAGATATTGCAATATTGTTTCATTCTTACCCTAATAAGCACTTTAGTTTGTTATGTCTTTTTGAAGAACAGGGCATTAGAAAAAAAATTCACAAGACTTAGAGAAAACTATACTAAAATTAATAAATAAGAATAAACAAGATATTAAAGATAGAGCTACAAAATAGAAAAAGTAAAACATGAAGACAAAGAAAATAGAACAACATTTACAAAGCTTTATAGAGCAGCTTGAACAAAATATTAAGAAAATAGAGATACACAATAAGGAAGACAAAGGCTATTGGGAAAAAGTTAGAAAATTTTACAATTAAAAATGAGAAAATACTAATATAATGGAGATACAGGAAAAGAAAAAATATGAAAAACAGATATAAGCCTTACAGATTAAAGGTCTTAAATGATTATAAATAAAATTGAAAAAAATAAAATAAAGTTAAAAACCTAATGTACCACCATCTAATGAAAATCAAGAAAGTCAACGAACGTTTGTTAGAAAGCCAACATTAGCTTATGCAGTTACTATACAACAATAGACAATGGACACCCTCAGGAAAAGTTTGGATAGTATCCAGTAGAAAGACAGAGTTTAATAAATTAAAAGGATACAACTTTAAGAAATAAATCATCCTAGAAGCTTTAAGAAAAGACAAATTATCAAATATTTTAATTGTAGCTAACAGGGTCATTCACAAAGAGATTGTAGGCAAGAGACTCCTAAAAACAATGTTTTTGTTTGTTTTTGTTTTCCTAGAGTAAATTCAAAAGAGGGTTCTGAGGGTTCAGCCTTCTGAAATATGCAGAACATGTTGCAAAGGCATGCATTGAACTAATGAATGTAGACAAACAAGGAACAAAACAAAGTAACCCTTTGTCAAGAAATGCCCCAAGAGGCCCCAATATAAAATTCAAATTATCCATATCCAGTTAACAGCAGTGACACTCATCCACAGAAAATTAAACAATATTGCTCTAGATATAAACATCAATAACCCAGATATCAAAACTGAAGCAGCTTTAATAGATAAAAGAAAAAAGCTCAAGAAAGAAGAAAATCGTAATGGATACAGGAACAGACAGAAAAAGGAGATGCTTAATAAAAAAAAAAAGATAATAAATCTCTCAAAGATAGATAAAAATTGTTACCATCACATTGGGGGAGACAATATGCTCTTGTTTCCACAGGAAAACGAAAACTATAGATTCCATCCAAAATGATAAAAATCAGATTTGATAGAGTAAGATTCCTAAAGATCTTGACTATAAACAGGAAAAAAGAAATCAAGGGTACCAAATAGGAAAGGTAACATTATTTGCTGATTCCTGTATATGGGAACAGTACTAAAACATTAAAATATCCCTAGCCAGAACTTCAGTTATACATAACCAATAGATCTTCTTGGCTACAGTCCTCAAGATTCATCATGGCATCCTTTGATATGGCATTAATAAAGATTTATATTACAGTTTGGTTATATGATCAAACTTGCTCATAAAGAAAGTCAGTTGTCTTTCACCTGCTCAAATTAGGAACAAAACAGTCATCTTTAACTAATCTATATGTATTGTACTCTCTATACATTATGTTAATATAGAAATAGATACTATCCATAAAAGCTCTATTGTTCACAGAAAAAAAAAAAAAAAAAAAAAAAAAAACAGCTAAGAATGAAGCTCTGACAAGATTCATCCTCGGGGATGCTGAGATGCTAATACCTGCTTTTCCAGCATCCTGCTCAATTCTCGCTCAAACTAATGCCATTTCCAGAGACTTGCTTCTACAATATCTTTAGAAAGGACTGCTAATCCCAGATGACCTTGTTTCATCCAGCCCTTCAAACTATTTCAGTCAGGACTTCAGTTAAGCCTTGATTTTTCTAATTTGGGGAAGGAGCAAAAAGAAATTCTTTGCTCCAATTCAGCAGAAAACAATAATAAGAAGACCATTGTCTCAGTCCCTTAACTTGGTGTGGATAGATTTGGTCATTTTATGAATAATAGATACATTGCATTTCAGAAGATGGTTTACAAATAAGTATGGTCTTGGGCAGGAAAGAAACAAAATAGGGAGCTTAGACACAAGAATTTCTATCTTTCCTGTCCTTTTCTGTATCCTTCTTTAGCTCTTACATAAAGGGAAGGGGGGTTGAGAAGAACAAGAGAGGATATAGAAATATTATAAGAAATTAAACAAATAGGGAAATATTGTTGAATCAACTCTTAAACCAAAAATTATTTTATAGCAATAATCTAACATTTGTAGAGATCTTTATATTTTGATGCAAATTTTGTTACATTGCTACAGAATTTTGTGTACTGATACAGAAATAAGGCTTATTTTGATACATTAATATAGGTTATTGTACATTGATACAACTTTAAGGTTATTTTGATACCCATGATGTATAAATATTTTAATGTTTATTCAAGGTATTATATTTATATAATTCCTTTATAAAATTGGTAATAGCTCTTGCTTTATTAAAACTTTCATTCTTAGTGCACTTAAATAAAATTAAAATATCACAGCCTTAGATACAAACAGACAAAGACATAGTCTGCTCCACTGTGATGCCACATTACAGTGTAGATAAACGCATCTACAATATGCTTCAGGTTGTGACATTTATTTCACCTACACACCTACTAAGCTGATCCCATCATTTCCTCAAGGGCCTAAGTCAAACCTCAGCCAGTGAAAGATTTTCCTCACGATAATATTCAACAATTTCAACTGAATTTTCTGTGCTGAATCTCCATAATCTGCCTTTCTTATGATTTTATAACCTATGGCCTCCTTATTTATTTGTTGTTCATTTTACTTAAAATGAATCTAGATCTAAGAGGAACCATTGTCTGTTAATGACTATAGCAATGTTACCTGGGAACCCAGCAGAAATCACTGTTGTAATTTTCCTTCTAAATCAATCAAGTTCCTGGGAAAGGTGTTGTTTCCACTTTCTCCTTTCTCAATGATGCCCAAACACAGATGTTTAGAAACAAAGGAATTTTTTTTGTCAGTAGAAGAGCAATGGAGGACAGACAATTGTTGTCTCTACAAGATAGGGTATATCTCTATTCATGATTCCTGGTGTGCAAGAAATTTCACTTTCTTTATTTCCCCAAATTAGCTATGATGCTTAGCTATTATTTTGTAAGAACATGCATCCTTATCTCTCCTCTTCATTTTTTAAATTAAATCTCTGTATTGTAATTAACAGACCAAAAATCACAAGAATAAATTAACGAATTCACTCAAAGACATCTTGCTCTCTTCTAAATTCTGTACATCTCAATGAGCATCATATCATTAAAATAGCCTTTTTCAAGCCCCAGTTGCTCTCAAAGATGCAACATAAAGTTCTAGTCATTTTTAAAGCTGCTATTATAAATTTTAGAGGTGATAAAAAAATACAAGTTACAAAGTATTAAGGATGGTTAAGAAATACAAATCAATAGTCAGATAGCCATGCTCATGGTCATATTAGATACCGGTTTAGTTAATTACAATTCAACATTTTCAAAGTTATTAAGATAGTAAATAGGTAAGAATAAACAATATTTGAAAATTCAGATGCACTATAGATAAATAATTAGTCTTCGTAAACATCAGAGATCCACAGAACTGTTTCATTATTAAAAGATCTTTTGACTATGGGACAGGACTGCTATTGACAGTACACCCATTCTGCTTCAAAGAAGATGATGAGCACCAATAACCTCCATTTGGAATTTCTTCAATTGTGGGAAGCTACCTCGGGCGAAGAAAATGACCATGCTTCAGCTACAGACAAATCTATCCAGAAAGGACAAACAGACTCAGGAAATTGGATAAATAAGCTCTGCCAAGACAGGGTAAGCAAGTCCTTCATAATTCCTGGTTCACAAAAAGACTTCAGATATATTATTTCAGATATATATTCAGATATATTTCAGATATATTGTGCCAGAAGGCTTAAGATGGATGTTTCAATGTTATAGAGACAGTATTGGAGTCTCTCTAGGTTAGTCATGTGTCTCTGTCATTTTGGTAATTTTTGGAAGCTGCAACCCAGCACTTTCTGCATTTTCAGGCAATATTTATTCCTTAATAGGTCTCTGATAGAGTTGAAGACTAGATAGGTATAGCCTCACTATAAGCTTAAGTTGTTTGGGCTTTAAGAAGATATTCTAGGTCTAAAAGATATTTCAGGATGGTAATGAATTTAAGATAGAAAGTGATTTATATACAGAACTCTGAATTGACCAAATACTATAGATGATAGAATATTTTTTCTAAATTGCCAAAATTAAATGGACTGGACTTTATGAATGTAACTCTTACCTAATAGCTTTCATAATTGTTTCATAATTACTCCTACTATATGTTGTTTATTATTATAAGAGAAATAGCATTTTTTATACCAAATAAAGGTGAAATGCAGGCAGAACAGTTTTTGTACATTTGTACAAATTTACCCTTGTGTTATTCAAATGCTAATTTCTCTGCCGTCATATCTTGTTTCAATCTGGATACATCATTGTAATGCTTATACTAAGAATCTCCTGTCTCAGCTTTATGTAAACAGCTTTTACCATTTACTCTCTGCCTTGTTAATAAATGCTGATCACCCATGACTGGGCAGAATAGGGAACAGGGCAGGATATCCTCAAATCTGGAGGAAAAGAGGGAGGAAAAAGAGTGACTTAGATAAGGAAGAGAATGGAGGATTTGCAGCTATGAGAAAGGGTTTGGAGAGAGATCATGAAAATACATCTGAAGTCCTAATAGCCAGATCAATAATAATAATTAAGTAGTATGGGATAGGGCGAGGAGGTAGCTAGATTAGCAAAGAAATTAAAGAAAGGTCATTTAGTTGCTCAGCTATTGAGTATAATTTTATATATGTGGTTCTTGGGGACTAACATAAGTTAAAGAAGTACAGCTACTAGATTAATTCAATGTTTGCATTTATATTAAAATAATTCATTCTTTTATATTATATTAAAATATAAATTATATTAATTTATATTAAAATAATATTCTGTCTTAAGTTCAATTATGGAGCTGCTGCAGCAATATACAGATATGACTACTGTACCTTTAGAGTAATTGTACAATGCTGGCCATTAATATAGTTTATAGGTATCATAGCTGGTTAAAATTGTTTGCTTCCCTCCTTTAGAAGATTGAATAGCATCTTCTAGTACCATAAAATCTAGTTCAAGAAGTACACATTAAGATTTCTTTTTATCCTTGTTTCCTATGTGTCCTGTGTTTGAAGTACATGAAATCGTGAGTACAAGAGTTACCTTTCACCCCTGGGGGGCAACCAAGGGCAGGAGCAACAGGCTTAATATTTTGAGAATCTCTTGGACAATACTGACCGATGATTCAAAGGAAGGTTTCTCAAACCTGGTGTTGAGGTTTTTGTTCAGTGTTCTTTGGTTATTGGAAAGAATACTTTCATCCAGATGAGATAATTTTATTTAAACTATATCTGTATATTTACATAGAATTATAAATAATATGTCTTTGTTTGTTTAGGTAGATAGATAACTGTATGATTCCTTGTAACATTTTCAGGTAGCTCTACTCTTATTTTAGGTTCCTTTCTTTCTCCTTTTTCCCCAAATTAGAACCCTCGTTTTTCCATTTCCTCAATCAGATCACTTTTACCCTGCTCTTCCCCTTTATGCTTCCTCCCCATATTTCTATTTCAGCATTGTTTTTAGTTATTTAGTTTCTCAAGTTACTCCGGTGTATATTTTCATATTTAAAGATTTAGAGGTAGAAGACTTCAGTGAGAGAGAACATGCAATATTTGAGTCTAGCTTGGGGTTACTTCACTCAATATGATCTCTTCTGGTTCCATTTATATACCTGCAAAGTTAATGATTTCAGTTTTCGCTACAGCTGAACAGTTTCCACAAATTAATGTATATGTACTATGTTTTCATTATCCAGTAATTGGTTGAAGGATATTTATGTTGTTTGTAATTATAATTAGAGAAGAAATGAAAATGTCTGAGCAAATACATGTAGAGTCAGATATTTTTCTTTTGCATATATGCTAAAGAGTGTTGTATCTAGGTCATATATGACAGATTATTATTATTATTATTAGCTTTGCAAGAATCCATACTGATTTCTCTAGAGGCTTCAAGGTTTAGTTTTACTTAACAGAAATGAAGACAAGACCATAAATACATGTGATTCCTCATAACACATAGTATTTACATTTTATATGTTGTTGTGTGCATAACACCTACTGCATGCTTTCTCTAGTAACACTTTAAACATGGAATTTGGACTTACGTTATAATTCATTACATTTACTCTGTTTCTTACAATCCACCCAAGCTAGAATTTAGGTCATTTCATTTTCTGTCTTTCCTTATTTTCTCCACAGCAAATTACTCAGTTTCTTGTCACATCGTTTTGTGAAATGATGCCAGGTCCCATCACCTCTCTAATTATTATAAACCCTAAATTAATTGATACTTTCATTATGTCTGGTCAAGACTCCTTTCTTAAACTTTGTAAATTTTAATTTTTACTTTTCTCCTTCTTATAAAATAGAAAGAACTAATTTGCTACATGCAAATTTGATCATGTCACATCCATGATTAAAACCATTCGGTGCTTCCTCATTACTGTTAAAATCAAGTAAACGTCAGAACTGAAGGAGCAATCTCAGCCTTTATTATTTTCATTTTCTCTATTGACATCCATGAGAAATTATTTGACATAACTTAAGAATACCAGTTTCCAAGATCCTAAGATAATACATCTCATTACTTATTATCTCATGCCTATTCATCCCTCTCTACTTATTAAAATCAAGTGTCAAATTCAGTAAAAAGAAAAAAGAGAATGATTATATATTTAATTTTACCAGCTCATTTCTGAGTTTTCTCCTTCATTCCAGCATAACAATAAAATACATTCATTAATTAATAGATGATTCAGTTAGGTAAATATACCTGTCTCTGAAACCTGCCTTTAATTACCTTGGAGTTAAAACTTGTCCTGGATGATGATTGATAATGACCCCCATAGACTGATATATTTTCCTGCTTGGTTCTCATTTGGTAGAGGTACTTGAGGAAGATAAGATGGTGTGACCTTGTAAAAGGATTTATGGCAATAAGAGTTAGGATTCAAGGTTTCAAAAGCTCGTGGAGTTTCCAGTTCTCTCTCTCTCTCTCTCTCTCTCTCTCTCTCTCTCTCTCTCTCTCTTCTCTGTCTTCTCTTCTCTCTGTCTTGTATCCTTGTCTTTTCTATCTATCTATCTATCTATCTATCTATCTATCTATCTATTTCTCATCTCCTGCTTGTGAATTAGATGTAAGAGTTTAGCAACTACTGTAATATCATGCATGCATACTTATTGCCATGATGAACATGAACTCAAAACCACTGGAACCATGAGCATTCAATTAGATGCCTTGATCATGACAATGATAATAGAAAAGTAAATGAGACAGAAGTTGGTACCAGGGAAGGGCTTGCTTATACTATCTCTTATAGAAAGGTGGAATACTTTGAGATTCTGGATTAGGAAAGCAGCTGAATGTTGTAAGGCTGGAAAATGGATCATTCTCATAGGGACATGGAAAACAGCAGTGCTGGGAGAAATGTGAACCATGAATGTCCAGCCTATAAACCTTCAGAGGAGAGTAATATTATAAATTAAGCTAGGGCCATGTTTTTGATATTTTAGTAAAGGACATGCTTGTCCTAGGAATTTTTTTGACAGTAAAATGAGATTTGGACTGATTTTACTGAAAGATTCCTCTTTTATTCAAGACAGCCTAACATTGACTCTTGTATGGCTATCAGGGGTCACTCTTATGCAGAACAAAATGCAAAGGAGCAAGTGGAACAAAATAAAAAAGTAACATGTACGGTGTAAGGAGAAAAAACATACCAGGAAATTTAATTTTGGATCCTTGGTTTGTGCTGAAAGAGATAAAGGGAGAGGTGTCTTTTCCATGAGATATTATCCAGCTAATCCTGCTATTTTAGAAAAAAAGAAACTTCTTACAGAACAACAATGAATCTTATCCAAACAAAATTCAAGAAGGTGCCAGACTCTATGCCAAGCAGTCAACAGAACTTGGGATCAGAGTCCATTGGTTTCAGCTTTACAGTCCTGAAGTATAGAAGTAAGGGAGTTGTGAAATCTCTATTCATTTAAGGCAATCTGCTGATGCTAAAATATGTGACAGATGAGTCACACTGGATGAGGCCTGGATGCAGGCCTGGAAAGTGCATTGTGTGAAACTGTAAATGTGAAGCCTGGATTGTGTTGGAAAACCAAAGATGTTGGAGATAGCAGTGTCATGAAATATCTTCCAAGGAAAGCTTCAAACATATAGTGGCTATTGCCCAAGAGAAAGAAGTGTGCTGCAGTCATCAAATCTGGAGTCATCAAATTGACCACAGACAGTATACAAGGTAGTTCAATGTCAATTTCACACAACCTAATTCAGCTGAAGGAATGAAACCTCAGTAAAGAGAATGATTCCATAAAATCAGGCTATAGGCAAGCCTGTCTGGGCATTTTCTTAATTAGTGATTGATGGGGAGGGCTCAGCCCACTGTAGGTAGTGTTATCCCTGGATTAGTAGTCCTGAGTTCTATAAGAAAGGAGGCATAACAAGCCATGAGAAGTAATCCAGTAAGCAGCAATCCTCCATGACCTCTGCATCAGCTCCTGTCTCAAGGATTCTGCCCTGTTTGAATTCTTATTCTGACTTCTTTTAATGATGAACAGTGATGTGGAAGTATGAGTCAAATAATTCCTTTTCCTACACAAGTTGCAATTCTAACTCTCATTAAGAAAGACAGAAATCTAGGGATTTAGTTTGTCTTGATTGCCTTCTTTCTTACTTTGGTCCAATATTTCCTCACTGTGCCCATATTCCTCTCTATTAGACTGGTAATGCATACTCTGTGTAACTATATGTTGGAAGAATATAGTTTAGATTTTTCGTTTTACAGGGAGTTACAATTAGAGAATTACCTTGAGTCTCAAAAGCAATTTTGGAGTTTGAGCTTTTAAACAGTGTTGAGACTGTGGAAGAGTATGAGAATTTTCGAAGTTAGCCAAAATCCATTTTGCATTATGATATGGCTTACAAACGTATGGAGGCCAGGAAGTAGAATCTAGTGGTCTGAAAGATAACAGGCCCCATAGGCACACATATTTAAATGCTTGGTCCCCAGTTGCTAATAGTACTTGAAAAGTATTAGGAGGTATGGCATTGTTGGAAGAGTTGTGTCAGAGAGAGTAGGCTTGGGTGTTTCAAATGCTCAGGCTATTCCAGTTACCTTTCACTCTCATTGCTCTTTTCTTGGTGAGCCACAAGATGCTTGAGTCTGCTGTAGAAACTGGAATGTTATTTCCTCTCCTTAGCACTCTTTAGGGACTCTAACACTGCCAAATCTCAAATTAATTCTTCACCTTCTACTACATCTGAGGTTACACATTTACCAATGATCTATCCCAGACAGTTTCAGAGACTCAAGCCTGCCACACAGTGTTGAGTCTCATCCATGTCTTCCATCCAGTACAACCTTCTACACAATAACAAATTCAGCTGCAGCTGTAAACTACAGCCTTGGCTGTTTCTAGACTTCAGCCTCTGTTTCCTAATACAGAGGAAATGCAATGAGAGAGACTGTTTAAGTACCCTCAAATCTCACTCTGGAACTTCACCAGCCAAGCTTCCATTATCTGTACTGGTCTCTACATCATCTTATAAATTCTCACAACAGCATGTTAAGCTCTGAAAAGTCAATAGCTTATCCAACCCAAGCACCAAATCTGTTCACAATTCTCTGAAAGAAATATGTGTTCTGGTCTGTTACAGCAATACCATATGACCTGGTCCCATTTCTATCTTAGATTTCTTTTACTATTATAAAGCACCGTACTCCAAAAAACTGGGTGAGGAAATGTTTTATTTCATTTTCCAGCTTAGAGACTATGTTCTGGCTGCCATATCATGGCAACCTGACATAAGCTATATTATCAGAGTGGAAAGAAGTTCAATTAAGGAAAGGCCTCGAAAAGACTGGGCTGTAGGCAAGTCTGTAGGACATTTGCTTGATTCATGATTGATGTGAGAGGGTTCAATCAATCCTGAGTAGGGCTATCCCTAGGCTACTCATTCTAGCTTTTCTAAGAAGGCAGGCTCAGAAAACCATGAAGAGCAATCCTGTAAGATGATTTGAGTATCAGCCTCTGCCTCCAGGTTCCTGCCCTGCTTGAGTTCCTGTTTTGACTTCCTTTAATTGTGAACTATGATATGAAAGTATAAGCCAAATGAACCCTTTCCTCCTGTCTTAGGGTTTTACTGCTGTGAACGAACATGATGACCAAGGCAATTCTTATAAGGACAGCATTTAATTGGGACTTGCTTGCAGGTTCAGAAGTTCAATCCTGTGTTATTAGGGCAGAATCATGATAGTGTCAAGATAGGCACAGGCATGGTGCAGGAAAAGCCGAGAGTTCTACACCTTCTTCTGAAGGCTGCTAGGAGAAGACTGGCTTCCAGCCTGTGTTCACAGTATCACACTTCCTCATACAAAAAGGCCTCACATGCTCCAACAAGGCCATACCTCCAAATAGTGCCACTCCCTGGCCAAGCATTTTCAAACCACCACACCTCCCCATTTGTTTTGGTCATATTTCATCACAGCAATAGTAACTGTAACTAATTATCATTGGTAGCATGATAGTGGGATATTGATCTGAGATACATGATCATGTATTTGGGGAAGGATTGGGGAAGGACTTTGGAATGAAAAGTCATTGAATGTTAAGAGTTCAGTGAGTTGTTCTTTAAGAATTTAGCAAATAAAAATATTGAGAGCAATATAAACAATGGAACCATGGCTTGTGAAGTTGTCCCATGCTTTACATAGGGGCTTTTTTTTGTGATGAATCTGTGATTTCTGGTCACTGGAGTTGAAAGATGTGCTGTCATTAATGAAATACTACAACCACTGAAATAAAACCTTTGCTTTTTATGGAACAATAGATGTTGGTCAACTGGGGCTGAAGAATGAGTGAATGAGATATGATCAAGAAGAGTCCTACATCATTGTGGTGAAGTTGTCTGGGAGGACTTTCCTTACGGCATGTTAACCATCAGAAGTTGTGTTCCAGAAGCAGACAAGGTTGTACCTTCCTGCTAGCACCCAAACCTGGTAGTGTTAAAATCACCCAGAATGTACTGGTTTTGAAGACATGAAGGGGTCTTGGAAAGCAGCTGAGGCTTGGTACTGTGTGACATGACTAGAAGTTTCTGAAGAAAGTCCAGAAGAGGTTATTTGCGAAAGTAAAACCCAGTGGAGAAAAAGATTGCAGTATTTTGGAGATGCTAGTACTTAGGGTCAACCATCAAAAAAGCAGCAGGCATGTAGTAGAGCCAGGCTGAGCCTAAAAAGACATTCTTTATTGATGGAGCCAGAAAAGTGGCCCCAGGCCCTTTGGAGGACCCCCAAAAGGTCAAAACTGTGACTGTTTTCTGGTTCTGCCTTTTTGAAGGAAGAAAGTCAAAATAATTTATTTTTGATTTTACAGGAACCTATATTTGAGCGACTTTAAACTTTAAAAATAAAAGGAAAGATTTCAGTTTTATACGGAATTCAGATTTTAAAGGAGACTGTTGCACAATATTTGATCACATGGTGAACCTCAAGATCGTGAACTGGAAAAACTTTCTGTGGTGTGGCTCACCTCTAGCACATTGCTTTAACTCAAGAGCTTTCTGTTTGCTGTAAACAAGCACTTGTGGTATGGCTCAGCCCTAGCACACATATTTAACCCAAGAACTTTCTGTAAAGAAGAGTTAAATAAAGTCAATGATAGGTCTAGAGGAGAAGCAAGCAACCAGTTGAAAGGGAATGAACATAAGAAAAAACAGAAAAGAGACAGGAGAGTTTTTGAGTTGAAGTGTATTTAGCACAGCAAAGAGAGGAAGAAAGAGCATCTGTGTTTTTCCTTTTAGGATATCCATGGAGGAGGAAGTTCATCTGAGTGTTTTCTCTGCCTAGTTGAGCTGCAGGCTTTCACCACAGCATTTGGACCCAGAGTCATCATTTGGTAAATTGAACCTTTGGGATTTTGTGTGAATTGAATGTGTATTTTTTATTTAAATTATTTCGTTTTATATTATTTTGAAACCTTTTTTTCATTTTTCCTTTCATTGAAAATAGATTCTTTTCTCATACAATATATCCTTAATACAGTTTCCCCTCCCTCTACTCCTCCAAATTCCACCCCACATCCCCTTCCATCCAGATTCACTCCCTTTCTGTCTCATACAATTAAAGAACAGGCTTCTAAAAGATAACCAAATAAGACAAAATATAATAAGATAAAACAAAGGCCATTACTAATGCAAATGCGTGTATTTCTTCAGAAGAAGGGATGATATGAGAGCTGTACTCAACATTTATGAATACATGGCTTGGGCTGAACCCAGGACATTTCTATCTAACTATCCCTAGGCCTAGCTTCTAGCCTCCTGACAGTCTAATCTTCTGCAAGTTCAGACCTTGAAGACTTCAGCTTCCAGCCTCTGTCTGCAAACCTAGGCCTAGAACGTTTCAGCCAATGAAACTTACTGCTGAATAAAGTCACTACTTCTGACTCTTTCTGAACTTTGTCTAGCTAATTCAATTCAGCTGTCTTGGCTCAAACTGAATCAAATTGGCTTCTTTGTTTCTGAAAATGAATTCTTCTACATGAAAAGACTGACACTGAACCCCACAAACTAAACTACTTCTAACTACACTGGACCAAAGTGAACTGAATTGAATTCTCCCCCCCCCTCTCTCTCTCTGCTCTACTCTTCTGCTCTTTAAGTAGTTCTCTTTCCTGTTAGCCCTTATAAGAGTTAAGCATATTCTATTTCTGACTCATTCTGTCAAATCTTTCTCTGATTTTTCACTTTGTCTGCTCTCAATTACACATTATTGTTTGGAAGTAAAGATGTATACTATTTCAGGATCCATATCTCCCACTGCTAAGTTTTCAGCTAGATTAACCCCCATAGATACCTTGGGTCTGACCCTATCCATGTCTTTGGCACTTTCTAGAGATGCCCCCATTCCCTCTCCTGTGCTCTAGCTAGCTATGACACCTGATGTCCTCCTCACCGATTCCTTCTCCAATCCCTCTCCCACCCAGTTTCCTTCTTCTATACACCTCTGATATCTATTTTATTTATCCTTTTGATAATGATTCAGCCATTCTCATTTGTGCCCTCTTTATTTGGTTTCTCTGGGTCTGAGGATTGTAACATGGTTAACCAGTACTTTATAGCTAATATCCACTTATAAATGAGTACATGGCATGCATGTCCTTTGGGTCTGAGTTACCTTACTCAGCATGATATTTTCCAGTGTCGTTGTGAGCCTGAAAAATTCATATCACTTTTTAAAGAGTGTTCTATTTGGAATATTGGAGCATCTTTGGGGCACAGGTGTAGTATAACTGGTTTGTGAGATAGGACTATTCGAAATTTTCTGAGAAACCACTGCCCTCTCCCTGTAGACAGGCAGAACTCTCAGTGGAGGGATAAGCACTGTAAACTATGCACAAAATTATTGACCTAAAATATGTCCTATCTACTGTTCAGGAATAAACATAGAGTAAAGGCTGAGGGAATGACCAAACAGTGACTGACTCAAATCAGACCCATCCCATGGGTAACAACCAATCCCTGACACTATTAATAATACTCTATTATCCATGCAGACAGGAACATAAGATGACTGCACTCTGAGATACTCCACCTAGCAGCCAATGGAAACAGATGCAGAGACCCAGATTATTGTAAAATAGTTGAGGAAAAAATTGAGGTACTGGAAGACGATAGAGTCTCCAAAGAAGAAAAAACAAAAAGGACATAAAATCTTTCTAAAATGTGCTAGGAGTCATTTTTGGAAATGGTATTACATATGCTATATTTTATTGTGTACATGTATAAAATCTCAAATTTAAATAAAATTTTAAAAATTGAGGAGTTTCCGGTCTGGGCCAAAGCACAGAGCAGATCCCTGGCAACAACTCTGCACCCAATCTCACAAAACCCAGAGGAAGTGGGCCTCCCAGGAGCTCTAACCCGGCAGCATCTTAGGTAAGGAGACAACCACACCTGCCCCAAACAGGGAATAACTGGGACTCACCAGGGCCCCGGAATTCACTCCTAGCCCGGAGCACTGGTTCCTTCCCATCTAGGCCAAAGCACTGAGCAGATCATGGGCCCAACTCTAAACCCAGTAGTAACACCCACCCAACACAGTTCTGAAACAACCAAGATAATAGGAAAGACAGGCTCCAGTAAGAGACAGGGCAGGTAGCACTAAGGTGATCCGGATGGTGAAAGGCAAGTGCAAGAACATAAGCATCATCAACCCAGGGTACTTGGCATCATCAAAACATAGTTCTCCCACATAGAAAGTCCTGAATTCCCCATATCACCAGGAAAGCAAGATTCAGATTTAAAATCACTTCTAATGATGACGATAGAGGACTTTAAGAAGAACATGAATAACATCTCAAAGAATTTGCAGAGAACACAGGTAAACAGAAACCTTTAAAGAGGGCTTAATCCCTTAAAGAATTACAAGAGAACACAACCAAACAGGCAAAAGAATTGAAAAAATCCATCCAGGACATAAAAATGGAAGTAGAAACAATAAAGAAATCACAAAGGGAGACTACCCTGGAGATAGAAAACCTAGGAAAAAAATCAGGAGTCATAGATCCATGCATCACCAACAGAATACAAGAGATAGAAGAGAGAATCTCAGGTCCAGAAGTTACCATAGAAAATATTGACACAGCTGTCAAAGAAAATGCAAAATGCAAAAAGTTCTTAACACAAAACATCCAGGAAATCCAGGACACAATGAGAAGACCAAACCTAAGGATAATAGGTACAGATGAGAGTGAAGATTCCCAATTTAAAGGGCCAATAAATATCTTCAACGAAATTATAGACGAAAACTTCCCTAACCTAAAGAATGAGATGCCCATAAACACACAAGAAGCCTACAGAATGCCAAATAGACTAGACCAGAAAAGAAATACCTCCCATCACATAAAAATCAAAACACCAAACACACAAGGAACAAAGAAAGAATATTAAAAGCAATAAGGGAAAAAGGCCAAGTAACATAAAGGCAGACCTATTAGAATTACACCAGACTTCTCACCAGATACTATAAAAGTGAGAATATCCTGGACAGATGTCATACAGACCCTAAAAGAACTCAAATGTCAGCCCAGGCTACTATACCCAGCAAAACTTTCAATTACAATAGATGGAGAAACCAAGATATTCCATGACAAAACCAAATTTATACAATATCTTTCCACAAACCCAGCATTACAAGGGATATTAGTGGGAAAGCTCTAATACAAGGAGGGAATTTATACCCTAGACAGAGCAAGAAGGTAATCCTCTTCCATCAAATCCAAAAGAAGATAGCCACACAAAGATAATTCCACCTCTAATAACAAAATAACAGGAAGCAACAATCACTGTTCCTTAATATCTCTTAACATCAATGGACTCAATTCCCCAATAAAAAGACAGGCTAATGGACTGGATATGTAAACAGGACCCAGCATTTTGCTGCATACAGGAAACCCACCACAGTGACAAAGACAGACACTATCTTAGAATAAAATGCTGGAAACAATTTTTCAAGCAAATGGTCCAAAGAAACAAGCTTGAGTAGCCATTCTAAAGAAACACAAAGGGAGGGATTCATGACTCCACCTGTATAGGTAGTTGAGGGTGGCCTTGTCAGGCATCAGTGGAAGTGGAGGGCCTTGGTACCCAATAGTTTGGATTCCCTAGTGTTGGGGAATATGAGAGCAGGGAGGCGGGAATGGGAGGATGGTGGGAGCACACCCTTATAGAAACTCCCAGAATTATATGGATTAGATATGATAGAGACAGGCCACCAGAAGACTAGATTCCAGAATTCAAGCAAAAAATATCTTGATACTATAATTTGTTTTGAAAATTGTATATTGCATAATACACAGCCTTGGTGTATCTACTCATCAAGCAAGCTGAGCAGACCTGCTCGAGTATCTGATGTCCTGGAATCTCAGCTGAATGTAGTAAAGACACAGACATCAGAGGCTTATCAATTTAGTCTCTCCCCCGCCCTCTTCTAATATCTCAATGCCTGTAATCAGCTTGAAGAAGTTAATGAAGTGTCAGTGCTCCTATTCCCTAGGCTTGGGACTCAGGTGGTTAATATTGGTCTGTCTTTCTAGGAAAAGTAGTGGTTTTGTTTGAACAGGGAGGAATAACTAGGATTTATTGCATAGCCATAACCTATTGGTAGAAATCTGTATAACTGTTATTAAGCTGAAGTTATAACAGAATTTACTTTGATTTCAAATTTAAGGTTTTCATTGGCACAAGATTCTTATTGATATAGAAGTGAGATTAATATTGTTACTCTCATAGGCATTGTGCCTATATAACACATTTAGGAATACAAGGCTTAGACCCAGTCTTTCTTTAACTTTTTTTAACTGATTTGAGATGGGTAGCCTGTGAGTTAAGGGCCTATAGCAAATTCATGGCTCTGAGTTTATTGTTAGGGTGTTTTCTATATTTTATTTAGAAATAGCTGAGAGAAGTTAACAGACAACAGTCCAGATTGCCTTACATGATATTTGGTTTTCAAAACGTCATAAGTCAACAGAATTGCTGTTACAAACATTTCTGTATTAAGGTTCATTTTGATTAGAAACCTGTCTGCTCCTGACAGCTTCCCTATCTTGGATTCTAAGAAGAAATTGAACATCTTTGGAGTTACACCAATTGTGGTGAAACAGTCACTAGGCAAGAATTGCCTCTTTTCATCTACAGACTAATTACTGTCCTGAAAAGGATACACTTGCAGAATTGTCAACTGATTATACCTGCCAAGACAGACTAATCAACCTTAATAATCTGCATCACTGTGTCTGTCAGATGATCCTGGGCCAGAACACTGATGATTGGATGTTCCAACGTTTTGTAGTATAGGGACTGTCTAGGTGTTCAGCGGTCTCTATAAATTGGCTATATTTTAGAAACTATGCTTTGTGCTTCCCACAATTTCAGTTAATTCAGTCATTCTGGATTTCTGACGGGTTGAAGTCTTATAGTCTCATAGTCAATCCTGGCTATTTACTTTGAGAGAAAAGACTTGAAAGGATGGTTTTCAGCTGACATTCATTATAAAGCCAAGAAAAAAGCCAGGTTCAGAACTAATCTTTTAGCTAGGAGAATGACAGTGGTTCTGGTTAATCAACAAAATGATGGACTGGGTATTAGGTCTATCTTGTACTTTACTGATACAAATTGGTATAGTTATGCTCTAATTGTATTTTGAGAGAAAAGCTTTATCTTAACAGGAAGGGTGATATGTAGGAGGAGCTAAGGTGGGAGGAGGAAGAGGAGGAAGAGAAGGAGAAGAGGACCTAGAAGACCGGGGCGGGTGGGGGGGGCATAGAGGCAGATGTTTGCGTATCTGCACCAGTCAAAGATAGTTGGTATATCTACTAGGTTGGGTATTGGGTTACACTTCTGATTGTATGGACATCTTGTTATTGAGCATTACCAAACTTATAAAGCCTTTAATTAACATTTTAGAAAGTTACTAATAAAAACAAAGAAAATGTTAAAAGAAACAAAAACAAAAAATAGAAAAAAGAACACATTAAATTTAGAGAGGAAAAATGGCAGAGGGGCAGAGAAGGACTAGAAGGAGGAAGAATAGAGGATGCAGTTGTGAAAACACATTTTATGCTTGTGTGAAAATTTCAAAATTAAAAATAAAATGAAATAAAAAACTTGAGGAGTTAGAGAAAATAAAGTTATAAATGATACGTTGCTTGGTAAATGAAGGACTGCTAAGTTTACAACAACATACTGTAAAGAAGTTGGCTTTTCTCTTCGTGAGTGTGTTAATCAGGTCATCACTACAAAAATACATGGGGAAATGAACTACCACCAAAAGGGGTATTTTGCCTCAGTTCATAATCTGGTGAGCCTACCACTTTTAGGGCTTTGGTCTGCATTATGATTAGATTCAGCAGCAAAATATGAACACTCATCTCATGGGCAGGACTAGAAGGACAAGGCTGCCTGTGTAATGCCAGGTCCATCAATGGTGTGCCTCCAGTAATCTGATGTGCCAAGACTGAGTATAGCTTTATAAAACCAATAGAGGATTTCAAGGTGCAATACGCTAAACTGAGTGGTAACAGGGTGCATCAAATCCTTAATTGTAGAACTGATTATTTTAGTTTCTGCATTTGAAATTTTGTCAAAACAGTGAAAATTTTTTAGACATTTTTAGAATAGAAACAAGACTAAGAAATTTTTAAAAATTTAGATTTCCATGTTCATCAAAAATACCTATGAGTATTTTAGAATTAAATGGAGTTTTGGTTAGTGAGAGATGTTTAAGGAAGTGATAAAAAGTAATGTCCTTAATGTAAATAGAAATCACATCAAAAATCTCCTCACATTACCTTATTACGCTTTAATAATCTGTGAGAGTGTATGTGTACATACATGTAGTTCATATAAACCTTGTGTCCCACTATCTGTTGATGTAGATGTATGAGGACAGGAAAATAAAACTGATGGTCCTTGAGTAATGGGCAAGCAGAAAGCTCTTAAAATCCATTAACCAAATGAATTTTACAAGGAAAAACATTGAACAGAATTCTCTCTGAATTATTCTAAAAGAAATTTTTCTTTGGTTGATAGTTTGCAACGTGCTCTTGCAAATCAAAGTTTATGTCAAATATTTGGCAGTGCTTCAAAGAAAGTGTAACTCCATTCACCTGGCTTCCCTAATTGAGATGTTTGGGCATGCTTTTCTTCTTTCATCTGGAAGTGTTGTAGTGACATTGTCTGCATGGGATGTCTCAACCTGAGTTCTCACTTCTCTTCTTGCTGAGTGCTAAATTGTTTTTTAGCCTATTTGGCAATCTGTTAGTTTTCTTTCCTTTTTTGTTCCTTCTCCCACAGGATTTAGTATTTGTCCTTGAAGTGTCAACTGCAAAATGCAAAGAAAATTGTATATCCAACTAAAGTAAGGCAAAGCACTACTGTCAAATAAAAACCATTAACCTCCAGAGTACCATAATTTTCAATATATTTGACAGGTCTTTTCTTAGCTCTTTGTAAGCTACTTATTCCCAAGTCCCTTCTTTTTCCTTAAAGACACTACTTATGAGACTCTTTCATAATCTATAATGTCTGATGTCATTATCAATTTTCAAAGTATAATGGAAAGGAAATACTTGCTAGACACATTTTATTTATGAATGAATGATTTAGTTTATATAAAATCTAAACAAAATCTGCAATCATAGATAGGTTTATTTGTTTGTACTCATTCTTATACTCAAACATGTATACTGATTTCTTTCTAAGAACTGTACTTTCTGCAAGTATGAAATTGCATAAGGAAGAAAGTCTTTGACATTTTTTTAGTGGCTCTGGAACTAGACACCTAACTAGAATCCCTTCTCTCAAGTGTGGATTAAAGTGTGGCAAGTTCTTTTTGACTACCAGTAATAGAACTAATAACTACTGGTAGGATTTAAACACCCCTTTTTCAAAGAAAAGGGAATTGTTCAATAAGAATAAGTGACATTAGGAGATTAGCTTTGCCTGACTCAAGGATGATACCTGCTGAGAGGTAAGCAATTGCCTTATGAGGCGGAGGAAGAGTCTTTGAGAGTCTATAAGAGACATAAACATAGCAGTAATAATGACGACTTTAAGGAGAATGAATATAAAGACACCCAACATTATTAAGCCTTCTTATCAGTTCTCATGGTTATAACTACAATTTACAGAAAACAATAATTGCTATTATGTATCAGTTAAGAAAGTTCATGATAGTTCAGGAGGAGAGGCTTCCAGTAGCTAGAATTACAAGTTGGGTTGCACAAGTCTTGATCCTTGTTTCTCAGTGAGTAAACTTACCTTAAGGATGATTCCATTCAGGACTGCAAAATGACAGCCAAGCATACATTATATACCATACTCAGAGGGGATTCTCTCTTTGCTTTTTATATCATTTTAGGATGGCAAAATGTTTGTAAGATGCCTGTTTTCCTATGTTATTTTAGACAAAACTAGTCCGTGTGACCATTGCTAAGGGAGTTAGTAAAATAGGAATATAAATCTCAATATTCTATACAACTTCAGATATTCGCCATTTCTTCATGGAAGTAGGGGCTTGATTGAATACTCTAAACAAACATTTAAGACAACTTTATTTGTTCATGTACAATAATTTTAGAATCAATTTTTATAAATTAAAAACAATCAGTAGCCAAAAGATTTGTGAAACAGTGTATTTTTCAATCTTTTTAAAGCTTATTTATCATAGTTTATGTCATTTCTGTTTTTTACCTACTTGACACAAACTGGAGTTATCTGATGAAGGAGCCATGAACTAGAAAATGCTTCTATAGATTGGCCTGTTGTCTATGGGCCATATTCCTAATTAGTGATTGATATTTTAGAACCAGACTATTGTAGGCCATTAACAAAGTCAGCTCTGTGAGAAGTGGTATAAGCTAGTAGTGACATTTTCCCATGCCTCTGCATAAGCTCCTGCCTCCATGTTTCTGCTCTCTTTGTGTTTCTGACCTTATATCCCGGAGTGATTGACTATGATATAGAACTCTAAGTGGAAATAAACTTTTTCCTCCACATGTTGCTTTGGGTGATGGTGTTTTAGTAAAAGCAATACATACCTAAATATGATGTAAATGTTAAGGCAGGCACTGTTAAAATGAAAAATGTGTCACATTATCTTTATCAGCTTGAGAAATTGACTGTAGAAGATACTTGATCATATGAATGATTTTATACTGACTATATCCTACAAATATTTTAAAACATTGATAGCAAATGATAATAATAGTTACTATTCATGGTGACACTAATGTCTGATTGAATTTTATATTTTAATTCTCAAAATATCACTGTGTGGGAATATGTATTTTTCCCATATCAACTACAAGAATCTTAAAGTTCAGAAGTTTACATATAGTTCAGCAGTGAGAGTGGCTGGCAAAGTAACTTGTCTGTTCTTCTCTAAAGCTACTGTTCTTATTACAAAGCTACTATGCCTGGCATATTTCTTCACCTTCAAAATTCCCTGAAGAGCTAGAATATGATTTTAACAGTCAATGGAATTTTGGAAATCCTATTAAGAATCCACACCTATAATTCATCTGTCAATAAAACTTTAAGAAGTTTACATTTCTACTTTTCCTGAATGGCATCTAATTAAACTAGATTCCTTATTATTACATTTTCCTTGGCAACTTCATATCTGAAACCTTGCTATTTTCTTTAATTATCTCGAGCTTAGCTCTCTAAAGATTAAATAGCATAGAGAAGAAATGTATTTTTTCATGGTTTTTCCTGCTTCAGTTTTTCAGCCTGACTACAACAGAGAATTCATTTTACAATCAAGGTTTGGTTTCGAGTAGACAACTACTGGTCATTTGTATAAAGTATCTTTTGGTTAACTCTTTAGGTTTCTTACTCTTTAATGTCCAGTACCACTTTTCCTTATTGTACCATCATACATACATTGCTTTGCATGATCTCCATTCCTCTGTGTCTGACCCTTCTGGTTTTTGTGCCCTTTTATCCCTAGTATTCATTCCTCTATAATTTTGTATCATGTGCCAAATAAAGACAAATCACCCTTTAACTTCACAGGAACTAAGCACATGCTAATCAACGTGTTTCCTTATAAATAATTCTCCCTCAGTAGAAGGCATCACTGTTAGTCATTTTACTGTCAGCCATTCACTTTTGCTGGCTAGCCACCGACTCCCTCATTATTTTAATAAGCTTTAAAAATGCTCTATTAGCTCTACTACCAGCTTCACAGGAAAGTAAACGATATCTAAAGAGAGAAGGCACAGAGGTTAAACAGCTTTAAATGTAAATTACATATATAAAAACACGAAACACACACTTGAACTTATAACACACTAATTTCATACTTTTATAAGGGTAAATGTAGCTCTTAACTCTTGTGGGCTTTCTACAGCTAGTATAATTTAGTAGAGTTTTTCAAGATGCTAGTCAGTTACCTAATGTCATAAAAATACAATATTACATTGTTAGTATAAATATGTCTTTACAATTCTTGGTACCTGAAAAATGATCACTCTACACCAATGTCATGTAACTTGTTTTTTTTTTTTTTACTTTTTCATTTAGTTAATTGTTAAATTAACATACAGAATTATGTTAATTTGCTTTGATTGACATCAGCTCCCAAATTTCTGCCTCCTCCCCTATTGTACCCATTTACTTCCAGTATTCTCTTTACATTTTTTATCATTCATGCTTGTCAGTTTTTGTCACTGTGATATAACCAGAGACACATTGGAAAAATAGAACCTGAGTTGAGAAAATGCCTTCATGCGATTAACTTGTAGACAAGATTGTGGGTCATTCTATTGATTAACAATTAATGAGGATGAGCCCAGCACACTGTGGGCAGAGTCATCCCTGATGAGGTTGTGCTAAATTGCATAAAAATATAGGCTGAGCAACCCACAGATACATTGTGTAAGCAGGACTACTCTGTGGTTTCTGTTTCAGTTCATGCTGCTAGGGTCTTGTTTGAGTTCCTGACCTGATATCCCTGAATAATAGGCTGTTATTTGGATATGTGAGACAAATAAATCCTTGTGATATGTGTGTTGGGGGCTAGCTGTGGTTTAGCATCCTCCATTTTCTCCATCAGGGTATCCAGTTGCCACTGCACACCAGACTGGAAGGTCTGGCTAGAAGGCTGGGAAGGAGGACTTCAGAGAAGGGCTTTCCCAAGGATTTTAATGCTATAGTCTTTTAGATGATATCAATGAAACAGCTCTCTTAGACAATCTTCAGTGAAACAACTGGTGCTCATACACTTTATTGGGGAGATCAAGGGCTATATATGAACCTTGAAGGAGTGGATAGGAGTTTTCAGTGTGAACATAAAATCATTGGCTAGAGTTTAAAGTGCTGTGAATGCTTCATTTGTAAGGAGAGGTATTCAGGAATACCAGGTAAAATAGCAACTTGCAAAGGGAAAGAGGAATTTGAACTTGTAAGTTTGCCAAAGGCTACATGACCTTCCTCAGGTTAAAGGCGAAGGGTTTGGGCTTTGCAGACAAGGTTAGAGAAGAAGAAGCCCTACTGGATAAATGGAGTCTCCATTTTGTAAGGAGCTCAGAGGAGCTATCTGGACTTGGTGGACTTTGACCTTAATTAGCATAGTTTCCCAACAAATCTGTTCCTCCCAAGTTGTCTTTTATCAATGCTTAGCACAAAATCATGAAATCAAACTAAAACTAGCACAGCTTTCCATTATACCTCCAGTCAAGACAAGAACACTCATATTCATATTATTAAGTAGAGTAGTATTAATGAAGACTCAAAGTTGGGTAGGTTTGTAGGTAGAAGTAGGTTCTACGGTTTGATATGTATAAAAACAGAGAAAGGTGAAATAGTGTTTTCTGGATAAAGATTGTGATATTAGCACTAATTGTCTAGCCTGTCTATCCTGACATGATAGATAATAACACAACTATGAACCATTAAAAACTCTTTTGCCCTTAAACTGATTTGACCAGATTGTTTTATCATAGAAACTAGACAAGAAATAAAGATAATGATCATTGAATTGAAAGAAATGCTCCAGAGCCAAAGTACACCAGTATATCTGAGATACCTGAGCAGGGAATATCTGTGTGGCAAACTGTGTAGTAAATAATGTCAAAAGACCAGTTGAATAAGGGTAGTACAGAGTTCTATAGTGTGTTTGTCTTAGGGCTGCTACCAGTGATGTGATAAAACACCATTACCAAAGCAACTTGTAAAGGAAAGGGTTTATTTTGATTACAATTCAACACAAATGGTTCATCATCAAAGGAATTCAGGATAGGAACTCAAGCAATAAACATCCTGGAGGCAGGAGTTAATGTACAGGATATGAAAGGATGCTTCTAATTGCTTTGCTCCCCATGACTTACTTAACTTGCTTTCTTCTCTTTTTCTTTTCTTTTTACTGGATATTTTCTTTATTTACATCACAAATGGTATCCCCTTTCCCAGTTTCCCCCTAAAGTACCCTATCCTCATGCCCCTTCTCCTGCTTCTATGAGGGTGTTCACCCACCACTCATTCCCTCTCACATCCCTGCCCTCGAATTCCCCTACACTGGTAATCAAACCCTCTCAGGCCCAAGGGCCATTCCTCCCACTGATGTCCAACAAGGCCATCCTCTACCACACATGCCTTTGGTTGGTGGTTTAGTCCCTGAGAGCTCTGAGGAGGCTGATTGTTTGATATTATTGTTCTTTCCTATAGGTTTGCAAACCCCTTCAGCTCCTTTAGTTGTTTCTCTAAATTCTCCATTGGGGCAACGTGCTTAGTCTAAAAGGTTGACTGCGAGCATCAGCCTCTGTATTTGTCAGGTTCTGGCAGAGTCTCTCAGGAGACAGCTATATCAGGCTCCTGTTAGCATGCACTTCTTGGCATCTACAATAGTGTCTGCATTTGGTGACTGTATATGGATGGATCCCCAGGTGGGGAAGTCTTCCACACTTTGTCTCTATATTTCCTCCCATGAGTATTTATTCCCCTTCTGAGAAGGACCGAAGCACTAGCACTTTGGTATTTCTTTTTCTTGAACTTCATGTGGTCTGTGATGTGTATCTTGGGTATTCCAAGCATTTAGGCTAATATCCACTTATCAGTGAGTGCATACCATGTGTGTCCTTTTGTGATTGGGTTTTTAATAGCTGAATAGTACTCCATTGTGTAAATGTACTACATTTTATGTATCCATTCCTCTGTTGAAGGACATCTGGGTTCTTTCCAGCTTCTGGCTATTATATATAAAGCTGCTATGAACATAGTGAAGTATATGTCCTTGTTGTACTAGCTTGCAACCCCAGCAGCAATGTAGGAGTGTTCCTCTTTCTCCACATCCTCACCAGCATCTGATGTCACCTGAGTTTTTTATCTTAGCCATTCTGACTGATATGAGGTGGAATTTCTTTTTTTTTTTTTTTGTTTTTTGTTTTTTGTTTTTTGTTTTTTGTTTTTTGTTTTTTCGAGATAGGGTTTCTCTGTGTAGTCCTGGCTATCCTGGAACTCACTCTGTAGACCAGGCTGGCCTCCAACTCAGAAATCCGCCTGCCTCTGCCTCCCAAGTGCTGGTGAGGTGGAATTTCAAAGTTGTTTTGATTTGCATTTCCAGTCTGACTAAGGATGTTGAACATTTCTTTAGGTACTTCTTGGCCATTTGGTATTTCTTAGTTGAGAATTCTTTGCTTAGCTCTGTACCCCATTTTTAATAGGGTTATTTGATTCTCTGGAGTCTACCTTCTTAAGTTCTTTGTATATATTGGATATTAGTCTTCTACTGGATGTAGGGTTGGTAATGATCTTTTCCCAATCTATTGGTTGCTGTTTTGTCCTATTGATAGTGATAGTGTCCTTTGCCTTACAGAAGCTTTGCAATTTTATGAGGTCCCATTTATAGATTCTTGATCTCAGACCATAAGCCATTTCTGTTCTGTTCAGGAACTCTTCCCCTGTGCCCATGTGTTCAAGACTTTTCTCCTCTGTTAGTTTCAGTGTATCTGGTTTTATGTAGAGGTCCTTGATCCACTTGGACTTGACCTTTGTACAAGGAGATAAGAATGGTTTGATTTACATTTTGTATGACAAGAACTTCAAGTCTCTGAAGAAATCAAAAATGATCTCAGAAAATGGAAAGATCTCCCGTGCTCTTGTATTGACAGGATTAATATAATAAATATGTCCATCTTGCCAAAAGTGATCTACAGATACAGTGCAATCCCAATCAAAATTCTGTCTCAATTTTTCATAGAGTTTGAAAGAACAATTCTCAAATTCATTTTGAAAAAAAAAAAATAAGCCCAGGATAGCGAAAACTCTTCTCAACAATAAAAGAACTTCTCGGGGAATCACCATCCCTGACCTCAGCCTGTATTACAGAGCAATAGTGATAAAAACTACATGCTATTGATACAGAGTCAGGCAGGTAGATCAATTGAATAGAATCGAAGACCCAGAAATGAACCCACACACCTATGGCCACTTGATCTTTCACAAAGGAGCTAAAACCATCCAGTGGAAAAAAGATAGCATTTTCAACAAATGTTGCTGGTTCAACTGGAGGTCACCACTAGAAGAATGCAAAACTTGCTTTCTTTTAGAGTCCAGTCTTCCAGTCCCACAATGTCTCTACCTACAAAAGGCTCAGTCTTCCAATATCAATCCCCAATTCATAAAATGCTTTATGGGCTTACCTATAACCCTATCATATGAAAGCGTTATCTCAATTGGGGTTCCTTACTCACAAATAAAGCCTTTGTTACCTTGGTAAAAACCCAGCTAGGATTTACAGTGTTCAAAAGTCTATTCATTTTTATTTAACTGAAACAATTTCCTAGTACATAATACTTAAATCATTCTGAAATATTGAGGAAGCAGAAACTTGTACACAAAATCTTATAGAATCTTTCTGGTATAAGTTTAATGAAATCCAAACTTATAAATACTGTATACTGATAACATTGTTTAGGTTGCAACCATTTTTATCTATGTATAGTTCAAAAACTGTCTCAATAATTTGTATGCTGTGCGTGTGTGGTGGGTTTTCAATTGTATTTTTAAAGACGTAGAATTATAATCAAACTGAGTCATAATATTCTCTTGCACTCCTTAGCTCCTGTCAATAACTGATACAATATCACAGTTATCTCAATGGTCTAGCATATACTCTAAATACAAGAAGAAGACAGCTTTATGTTGTGACTGCTAAAAACTAGCAGATTCTTTCATGAAAAATTTTTATGTTTGTCTGAAGTAATCACATACTATGTGAACTCTGAAATCTGGGAACCTGTAAGAGACTGAAAAATAAACAGATGATCAATGGTGTATAATACATATGGGTGTGGGAGTATGTTCTGAATTTTTGAAACTTGATATGAACTATTTAGTTATTCTACTGTTAGGAGCATTTGCTTTTAATTAAGAAAAATAAAATAACTTTAAAATTATTTAAAACTTAAATCTATATTAATATATTTCATTGCTAGTAATAACTAAGACAAGTAATATTTAAAATATAGAATGAAGCATGGGTGTTTTTTACAGAAGAGATAACAGTTAAAGGTTGTTTTTGTTTGTTTTTTGTTTGTGTTTTTGAGACAGGGATTCATTGTGTAGTTTTGGCTGTCCTGGAACTCACTCGTAGATCAGGCTGGCCTCAAACTCAGAAATCTGCCTGCCTATGTCTCCCAAGTGCTGGGATTAAAGGCATGTGCCACCACTGCCAGGCCTAGAGGTTGTTTTAAATGATACATCATGATCAGAAATTTTTGTTTAGTTTTTGTTTTTAAAAATAACATATTTAATCTTATTTTATGTGCATTTGTGTATTGGTATAAAGATTTCAGATCCCCTGGAACTGGAGTTATAGGCAGTTGTAAGCTGCAATTTGGGTGCTCTTCCTCTGGAAGAGTAGCCAGAACTCTTAAACACTGAGCCATCTCTCCATCACCAAGAAGGTAATTCTAAGTCAAGAAAGGTGACCATTTTTCTTGACCTCAGTTTCCTTGGGTAAACAATGGAATACAAGAAATGTTGGAATGTTGCTAGACAGTTCTACAGACCTGTGATATAAAAATTGTTGATTTTATTCTATGCCATAACTCAAAAGAAGCTAAGAACTGGTGTTTTAATGGTATATATTATTATAAATTAGGAAGAGTTATTATTATAATACTATTGCAATTAATTTTAGATTGTACCCTTTTAAAAAGGAGTGCTTATTTCGGGAATGATGGTGCACACCTGTAACCTGAAGTCAATAGGAGACAGGAAGAGGACATTTGATGTGAACAGTGCATACTGTTGAAGACATTGCCTCAGAATTTAAAAGAATAAGATTGTTGCTTGAAGATAAAATGCTGGCCTAGCAGGGACAAAGAAGGGCCAGGTCCATTACTTGCTAGAGGTTGAGGAGGACGATGATATGAAAAGGACTACAAAGAGTTGGGAGGAGAAGAGCAGGACAAGAGGAAGAATAAAGAAGGAGGAAACAAGAGAAGGTGGAAGAAGAATATGAGGTGCAGAAAGAAAAGGAGAGGAAAGGATCAAAGCTCCAAAGTTTTGAAAATAATGACTAATTACTCTGAAGAAACATATCATTTTGTGCTTTGAAAATCATTTAAATTAATAGCACATTCATGCACTTAGATTTGGGAATGTGCTGATACTTACACATGCACACTAGAGGCCAAAGTCTTTGGGTAGCTTTAGTTAAGGGTAGAGAATATTTGGAACTTTACAATATGAATTTATGGTTGATAATCTATTGTGATGATGCCTCACAGCAGTTAGCAAAGGTCCAAATATTTTTTTGATCCTTGAATTCTCTGAGAAAATAACAGAAAAATAATATTTTAAAGTTTCAACCATTAGCAATTTATTAAAGACCATGTGAAATAAATTAAAGCAATACAAAAGGAATAGAAATGTGGAAAGTTAAATATTAAGGAGTTGGAAGGCTCTGTAAATGTCTTGTTACTGCTAACAGATTGATTTCATAGTTGGTACTTTCACCTACTTCAGGCAGAGTGAAATTGTGCATCTCTTGCCTTTATATTAGTTTTGTATTGTTTTGAGTATAAAATGTAAGCAAAAATATGATAGTACTTCCATGTGTGACACTGTATATTTTCCCATTTCATAGTCTTCAGCCACGAGCAAAAATGATGTTCCAGAAAAAAGTATCATCTTTAGACAAGGCTCTGGAGCTGGGTAAAGTAAAACATAATTTGCCACTTAAAGACCACAGAGATTCATATCATTTACACCAAGAGAACATTAACATCTCAAGTGTATGGGGTCAATTTAACAGTCCTCATATTCATATTAGCAAAAGGGAACTACAGCATTCAATTTTGAAAACAGAAATCTTGAACTGTGTGAAAGTCAAACAACACAGACACACACACACATATATATATGTATATATGTATATATAAATCCAAAGATGGCTATATTAATATATAAGATGAAGAGAAAAATGAAAAAAAATTCAGTGGTAGAGATAAAAACAGTGATTTAAAACAATGTAAGATTTTATTGAATGACATATGTAACAAATATGAACTTCTATTCAAAAAGAATATTAGTGAAAACAAAACCAGACATGTCTGTGGCATACCCATCAATTTACCACTTTGTATCTGGCTGATCAGGACCCAATTTCTAGCCTTCAAAATTCCATATCTGCTCTCTATTTTATCTTTTGTTTTTCATGCATGTCTTTTCTATTCTCAGAGGCAAAAATAATCATTGTGTTGCAATGGTTAATGCTAGACTACACTGTTCATCAGGGAATCTTAGAAACAAAAAACAAATAAATACATTTACACACATGCATGAGCATGCACACACACACACACATACACCACACAAAGTGACAATTCATTTCCTGCAAATAGTTCACAAAGAAACGACAGAGAAAGTTATACACATGAGAAGAAAATTATAATAGGAATTAAGAAGGAAATAAAATATGTAGAGGTAAATTTTGTAAAGGTTTACTTTTGTTCTTTCTTTAAAATTTTGATTTCATGCAGCAACATGAAAGTATATGGAAACTAAGTCAGAAAAGAATAAAAGGTAATGAAAAGTTATTACCACAGAACATCCCTTGTAAGTAAATTTACTTAACATTGTTGAGAGTCAATAGACAAAAGATTCATATTGGTAATAGCAAGACAACTATTAAAGAATAAAGATAAAATAAAATAAGCCAATAGTGTAAGTTAAATTAACTCATAAAATATCAATTAGTACAACAATAGATAAGACAATATGTAAAAAGTAACACACAAAACAAGGTAGTACAAGGTATAAAATAATAATAGTAGTAAATATACTAAATAAACTTTTAAAGAATAAATGCCTTAATTGACTATTTATGATAGATAAAACCCAAAAGACATTACATATCTATACGTATTCGTATAGAAAGCCCACTAAAATATGAAGCTGAAGTTTAACAAATATGTACACAATCTGCTGAACTCATTTAATGTTTATCATATGTATATGGTTTTAGGGGTTATCACTTGATATTGGGTTACAAATTAGATATCTCAGCCTGGGAAAAACTAATAATCTCTCTGTCTCACCCTTTCTCTGATCTCTCTCTCTTTCTCCTCTCTCTCTCTCTCTCTCTTTCTCTATCTCTATCTCCACTCTCTCCCTTTCTCTTTCTCTCTATGTCTGTGTGTTCAAACATGTTTAAAGAAAAATAAGAAAAGAATTTGCACAAGGATATAGAAGGGCTCAGTGGGAAGAAACAGAAAAGGGGGTAGGACATGAGGTTATTACAGTACACATACATTAAATAAAATGATAATATAAAAAAATCTATAGAAGTATCAAAGTAAAAAATTAGAATAAAGAAAGTACTGCAAGTGTTAAAAACTTATGATGGTTTATTTATATGGGTTAATGGATGCAGGAACAAGGTATATAGGACACAATAATGAATAATTTTTATGTAAAATCAATGAAGAAGTTCCAATACATTATTCTTGTTAGTTATCTATCCATAGTCTATGTCCTCACATCTCCTTTTGATTAAAATGATAATTATTTTGTGTTAATTCTTTATATACCAGAATTCTATTTCTCTCACTTGGAACTATACATATCTTGGACAGTTAACTAAATTTTGGACTCTCTATTGGTACTCTTAGTGTAACATAGATAAAACTGACAGCTAATGTGCACAAATGAGAGAACATGAATGATTTTACTTCTTACTCTGGGTTACCATGATTCTTTCCAGTTCTATCTACTTACTTGAAAATTGTATAAAGTGCTCATCCTCAATGGATTAATTAAATTATAATATGTAATATGCCCCATTTTTATTATCCAACCATCTTCTGATGGACATATAGCCTGTTACAATTTTGTGTCTGTTGTGAATAGAACAATGATGAACATGGATGAGCAGAATATGTGAAGTAGGATATAATGGTCATTGGGTATTTGCCCTAGAGTAATATTTCTGGATCACATGGTACATTTATTTTTCATTTTTGAGAAACAACCAAATTGAAGTCATGTGTGGCTTCAACAGTTCACACTACTGCTAGTAATGAATAAATGCTTAACTTCAGCATACCAATGCCAACATTTTCATCTTTTTTTAAAATTTAGCCACACTGAAGTATAAGATGAAATCACAATATAGTTTTAACTTACATTTCCCTACTAAGTCTGGAAATTCTATAGATTTGTTTCATCATAGTATAAAACATTTAGCTATATATTAAGAATAGCAATACATTAATATGCAAAACTAAGGCTACATCCTATAATGTGGACACCATTGTAGTAATTTTATCTTTTTAACAACTTTAATATATCTTTAAGTCTTTTGAAAAATGGTTATTTATTGTTATTTATTATTATGTCATTTCTTTTCTTCATATTTGTAGTTTCATAATAATTATAAGGCAGTCTAGAACTATCCTTATGATTTTGCAAGTATTATTTAAGATCATTGGTCAAAAAACCTTTTAAATTAATTATTCAAGTATTAATGATAAATTTATAGAATAACTAGAACATTTTGCAGGTTGACACAGCTTCATTGCATACATACTGTTTTCTTTAACACTTATATCTGCCTATATCCTAATATATATATATATATTGAGATTTAAGTAATGAACTGGTGATAGTATTTTATTTGTAGACACATCATCTTAATGAATGGAATTATTGCTCTTACAAAAGAGATCCCAGAAAACTGCCTTATTCCTGTGAGTCTACATTGAAAAAGAACATCAGTGAAGTAGACACAAAACTCTGTCAGTACAAAGCATTAAACTATCAGAACTCCAAAATTCTATGATCCCAGTTTATTTCAGTTTGTTAATGTGGTCAAATGGTTGAAGGCATTGATATTCAGACATACGAACCATGTTATGTCTTTATTAATTGTTTTACGAATTAGTAAGTCATAGTCTACCATGTACCTGACAGGCAGATAAAACAAGGCATGGCTCATGATGGGTATTGCCAAATTCTTGGCAACTGCTTTTCTTATCTTGCTTTAGTGTCTTCAGCTCTGAAGCGAGAGGATTTCCAGTTTTACATGAATGGTCTTTAATGCTTGACATACTTTACTGTTGGAACAGTAACATAAAACTGACCTAGTTTTAAATTAAGGGACAGACATAAAATCTATGTTTTGATCCTTTTTCACCCATCCACAGGCCCCAAATGTAGTGAGAAATTTTTACTAAAGTCTCTATGATTGGGTACATGTATTTGGTAAATGGTTGTCTATAAAAATAACACAAAATACCAATAGGAAAGTTACCAAGATAGTGGCTTTCTTAGTGGCACAAAATTAAATAGCCATGATTAATGATGTGCTTAATGCATCCTACCTCAGATCTAAAGTAGAGGGAAAAAAGAACAAATAAGCAAACAATGAATGACAACAACAGTCACAAAACCCCTGTAAGATGTCAACAAATTTTAAAATGTAACATTAATGCAAAGGCACCAAGCTTGCTGAAATAACAACCCAAGAGAAAGGAGGCTGATGAGCCACTTAGTTCTGCTGATTCTTCCACATGAAAAAGAAGACAGGCAAGCCCTCTCTCCTCAGCAAGCAAAGCAAAAAGTACCCTCCCTGATAAATCCTAGATGGCAGGGAGACAAAAATTGGTCAAAACAAGCATTTTATTTTAAATTCCTCGATTTGACCTGTTAAAGCAACTAATGCAATATGCTAGAGTTAGTTTTTCTCCCAATTTAAATACTTAGCATTTTCCCCAAAATGTTGAGTGTCAATATTCTAGACATATTGGGTAACTTCACTATGAATATAGTTTAAATTGTTTTCTTCTGTCTTTAGGGAAAAAATAAATAACATTTCTATTAGATCACAAACTAAAGAAAAATAATACAAAACACATGCAGTTCCATATCCTTCTACAAGCCAGAAATACAAAGTTCTGGGACAAACATAAATAAAACAATCTGCAAATACAGACCATCTGGGCATTTTGAGCATCCACTACACAATACATACCTGCAGTACACAGTTCGTCAGTGTCACTGCAAACATCCTGTTATTTCATTTTGTCTGAATAAATGTATTAAAATTACAAATAAGTCAATAGACTGCATTTATGAATATTGATATATGAAAATAGGAATGCATATTTGTACTTCTCCATATATATGAAGTTTTAAATACCAATATTGATGTAAGAACTACAATTGCCAATATTTAATAAAACCCATATATGTCTCATGAGAATTGTACCTCAACCACATCTAGAAATTGCATTTGTAGTACTTAGTTTGAACCTTAAAGCATATCCATTATTTTCTTTGCCTTTATTCTTTTATTTCAGTATTTCATGTCCTCATGATGTTGTTCTAGATGTACAAGTGATCTTTCACTATGTGTACTGGGAAGAATGTGGCATAATTTCATACACTCGTTTTTGTTGTTTCCTTCCTCTTCTCAGAAGCTTCTTTTAATTTCGTAGGTAGGTTTTCATGAAGAATTGAAGAATTTGACAAGGATTTTGAGCTTCTTAAACTTCTGCTTATGATCAGTGCTATTGTTACCAGATAACGCAAACTTATCATACTTTTACTTTCCTTAAAAATCAAGATATTTACTATGTTGTAAGTAAATTACATGATTTTTATCTAGAGATTATCTGACATTATATCAGTATCAACTGATTCTTAAATATATAAGCAATCATTTAGTATACAAAGAAAACAAAGTGAGTCTGTTAAATATACTGCCAAAATGGATACACAGAGAATGCACTGTAGTGCGTTCTGATTACTATTATCTCTCATTTTTTCTAGTGTCCCTCCTATCACCATCATTGTCCCCCTCTTCTATGTAATTTCTTTATAATATTCAACTAAATCACTGCATTTTATTTTGGAAGACTAGTATTATTTATACATGTATGGTTTACATTAATTCTTATTTATATACACTAAGTTTTTTGTGTGGACAATTAAAATGTTTGATATAATATGTGTGAATGCTATATGTACATTTGTATGTACTATATGCATGTGGGAGCCAGAGGTTGATGTTGTCTTCATCTGCTCTTCAATTTTATCTTTTGAGGTAGAGTCTCTCATTAAAGATAGAACTCATGGATTTGGGCAGGATGATCAGTCAATAAGAAGCAAAATGTTTCAGATTCTGCCTTGCCAATGCTGTACTTATAGATATATGCCACTTACTGGCAATGTACATGTGTACACTGGCTTTTATGTGCCTGCTTGGAATGCAAACACAAGTTCTCATGCTTCTGAAACAAACAGTTAATTGTAAGAGGCATCATCCCTGCCCTCTCTTTCCATTGATAGATTTTTTATTGTTACTAGCTGACAAATAAAGTTTCAAAATGCAGTTTACCTAACTTGATATAGCAAATCGTTAAAAGAAACTAAAGGTTCAATTTTAGATATGTAGATTATTATTTCATAATACTGTTTTGAATATGAGATAATAGATAACAGGGAGAAAATCTAGTATTGTTACAGTAAAATATTAACAATTATAATCATGTTAGGGACTGGAGAAATTTCAATAAGTTGACACAATCTTACGTACCATTAAGGCTATTTCTCTCTCTGTAATTATCTAAAGCAAAACCTAATAGATAAGAAGTGGAAAACATACTTGATTTAACTTAATATATAAAAAATCTTTGGAAATAAGTGTAATAGAACCTTATGTTTTCAAGAATAAAGGGTTTATTTGGTTTATAATTCCAGATTACAGTCCATCATTATAGAGTAATCAAGCCAGAAGAAATTTGAGAGTACTTAGTATTCACATTATATACTTAGTCAGAGCTAAGAGCTATTAATTTAATGCTTGTATGTCAATGTTCAACATGTTCTCTTTTATTTCATTCAGTTCAGAGCTTAGTTCAGCAAATGTTGCCTCCCACCTTTAAAATGAATTTTTTTCTACCCCAATTAACTCAATTAAGAATCCCTCCCAAACACACGTGTAAACTGACCTAATCTGGTCAATTCCTCAATGAAAGTCCTTTCCCAGGTGGTTGAAGAAACTTTGGAATAACTCAGAAATAAACTACAAATGTTTACAAAAACTCAGAGTGACCCTCTGACTGAAAAACAAACACCATTCTTTGTAAGTTTAGCTCTTCCTTCCTTCTGTCCCTCCCTCCCTCCCTCCCTCCCTCCCTCCCTCCCTCCCTCCCCCTCCCTCTCCTTTTTTCTTTCTTTCTTTCTTTCTTTCTTTCTTTCTTTCTTTCTTTCTTTCTTTCTTTCTTTCTTTTTTTCTTCCTTTCTTTTACACTCCAGATTTTCTCCCTCCCTGCCCACCCTCCAGCTGTTCCACATCCCATACCTCCTCCCCACATCCCTGTCTCCATAAGGATGTCCCCACCCTACACCCCTTACCCAATCAAACCACTAAACTCCATGCATCCCCCAGTCTTTTGAGGGTTAGGTGCATCTTCTCTGACTGAACCCAAACCCAGCAGTCCTCTGCTGTATATGTGTTGGTGGCCTCATATCAGCCTGTGTGTGCTGCCTGGTTGGTGGTTAAGTGTTTGAGAGATCTCGGGTTGTAGGGGTCCAGGTTAATTGAGACTGCTGGCAGTCCTACAGGGTCTCTCTCCTCCTCAGCTTCTTCCAGTATTTCCATTATTCAACTACAGTGGTCAGCAGCTTCTGTCCATTGGTTGGGTGCAAATATCTGCATCTGACATTTTCAGCTGCTTGTTGGGTCTTCTGGAATGCGGGCATGATAGGTCCCTTTTTGTGAGTACTCCATAGCCTCAGTAATTGTGTCAGGCCAGGGACCTCCACTTGATCTGGATCCCAGTTTGGCCTGTCACTGGACCTTCTTTTCCTCAGGCTCCCCTTCACTTCCGTCCCTGCAATTCATGCATGTCCTTTTGGGTCTGAATTACCTCACTCAGGATGATATTTTCTAGTTCCATCCATTTGCCTGCAAAACTCAGGATGTCCTCATACTTAATAGTTGAGTAGCATTCGATTTTGTAAATGAACCACATTTTCTGTATCCACTCTTCTGTCGTGTGACATCCAGGTTATTTCCAGCTTCTGTCTATCACAAATAAGACCACTATGAACATAGTGGAACAAATGCCCCTGTGCCATGGTGGGGCACCTTTTGAGTATATTCCCAAGAATGATATTGCTTGGTCTTCTTCAAAACCTACTTTAACAAGGGTTCTTAAATGCTCTGATCCCCTTTCTAGGTCCAAAGGTAAGGGAAAAATATGGTACATAGGACAAGGAGATCTGGACCTGTTTAGAAATAGTTCTTTGGGGCAATTCCAATCCCCATTGTTGAAATACCAAAAGTAGAGTTCAGTAGTGTCAAGATACCAACAGTCCAGTTCAAAAGTGCCACCAAACACAAATTAGAAGTGGAGGCACAATCCAGAAGAACAGCCAGGCCTCTACCCATTTGTCCCCAGTCAGCAGGAGAGACTAAGACTGGATAGAATGCCTTAAGAAGTTGTCTGCTTATGTATTCAGTCTGATAGTCTACGTCTTTTTATTGGAGAATTGAGTCCATTGATGTTAAGCTATTAAAAACAATGAATTCAAGAAACTCTTAGGTAAATGGATGGAACTAGAAAATATCATCCTGAGTGAAGTAACCCAATCACAAAAAGTGTGTGTTGGGGGGCTTCAGTCCTTCTTAGAAGAAGTAACAAAATACTCAAGGGAGCAAATATGGAGACAAAGTATAGGACAGAAACTGAAGGAGGGGCCATCTGCAGACCATTCCACCTGGGTATCCATCCCATGTGCAGTCACCAAAGGTAGACGTTGATGTGGATGTCAGGAAGTACATGCTGACAGGAGCCTGATATAGCTGTCTCCTTAGAGGTCTGCAAGAGTCTGACATATTCAGAGGCAGATGCTCACAGCTAACCATTAAACTGATCATGGGGTTCCCAATAGAGAAGATAGAGTGAAGACTGAAGGAGTTGAGAGGATTCACAACACGATGAGGAAAGCAACAATACCAACCAACCAGAGCCCCCAGGGTCTAAACCACCAGCCTGGGAGCGCTTAGGGAGGAACCCATGGCTCCAGCTATATATGCAAGGGAGCTATATATAAGTGGGAGAAGAGATCCTTGGTCCCATGAAGGCTGGATGTCATGGGGGGGGGATATTTGAGAGTGGGGAGGTGCGGTACAGGGGAGGGTGGGTGGGGTACACCATCATAGAGGCAATAAGAGGGGGGGAGAGATAGGGAGTTCCTGGGAGGGAGGGGGGAAATGGAGTAAGGGGAAAACATCTGAAATGTAAATAAAATTTCCAATAAAAAAAAAAAAAAGAAGTTGTCTGCTGTGCCTCTCTCGACAAAACAAAGATCAGTGATAATGCAAGACCAATGAAGTGTAGCAAGACTAGCTACGCAAGTGCAAGTCAGTGTCTACTGGGTCCTACTTATACTTTCACCAAATATCATGTGTCTTCTCTCAGGTCTTGCTTCAGCAAACATTATCTTAATTTGCTTCAGCAAAATATCAAGTGACATCACATGACACAACCGGAAATTTTCACTTCAATTCTTCTGGCCCAAAAATCAGTCAGAATGGTGCAACAGGAACCAAAGAACTGTGCAACCACTCACTAAAAGTTAGAATAGATGTCTACACTAAGAAACACCACAAACATCCTGACTCTAATATGTCTTTTGTTTCTTTCTTGTCAACCAATGAGCAGAGGAATAAGTTAACAAATGATTAGGTTTTGTTTGTCCGAATCCATCCCTTTAAACCAGGCCAGAAGCTATCTCTTTATGCACAGAGCAATACAGGGACTGAATTATTAATATCATAACAATGTCTATCAACATTAAAACAAGTCCATGACTAAACAAAATCTGGGTACTTGCAAACAGTTGTTCAATTTGAAAGCATCTATGTCAAGTTTCATCAGAAAAATATTTTTTGTGTGTATTATAAGAGACTGGAAAATGCAGATAAGGAAAATTTGCAACAAAATATAATCTTAATAAAGCTATATGGAGAAACAATACCACTCTAGCTGTGACACAGGAAAAATTTTAATGTATTTCTGATTATTTTTATTCCAGAAATGTTAATATTTTTAAAATTAAAAGACAGAAAGCAGATTGACTATTTTTAAAAATTATCACATCTTGTATCAAAACCACTACACATTTCAAAGTAGAAGATTACAAGTAAATTTCACTTACACCTGTGGGTGAACCAAATCTAGAAGGATTATGTTTAGATATCAGCAGACAATTGTAAACATTTATTGTGGATGTTGGTTTTTTTATAAATGCAAGTGAAAAATAAGCAAAGTGGAATTTATAGAGAGTCACAGATGCATCAGAGATTTCTCATGATATGATTTTAGCACACCTCTCATCAATTGTTAGGTTTCCCTCTTTGCCAAAATAGAATGGCAGCTGGAACTTTGAACACCAGACAATTTACAAGTCAAAAACCAAGGAAAAGGTTGGACCAAAAGTGTTCAGCTCCTAACACAAGGAGGTTCACATAGTATTTGTTAATGTAATTATTCATATTTGTTGCTTGACCAAATGTGGATGTGAAAAAGGAAGAGGGATTTCAGAGTTCGACTAGGTACATCAGTGCTCAAAGAGACAAAGTTTTAAGTTTTTGTAGCAAAGGAAATATGGTAATATTTACCACATAAATGAATATGCTTAATAATGAACTTTGCAAATGCACTAGTAGAAAGAAGACAAGGAAAGATCTACAGAATCAACTAGTCAGGACTTATAGTGGATCGCAAAGAATATACTAATGATCCAGAAGTCTGTATATGTCTGACCTAGGTCCTCTGCATATAAGTTATGGTTGGATAATTGATATTCTTGTGGCATTCCTAACAGTTGGAGTAGGAGCTGTCTCTGACACTTTCGCTTGGTTTTTGAAATTCTTTTCCTCCTATTGGGTTTTCTTATATATCCTTAATATGAGGCAATGTCCCTAGTCTTCTTGAAATTTGATATGCCATATTTGGTTAATATTTTTGGGAAGCCTACATTTTTCTGAAGGGAAAAGGCCTAAAGTATACCTGAGGGAGAAGATGTTACTGTGAAAAGAAGAAGGATGGAGAACTTTAGTCAGGATGTATTATATGAGAGAAATATAAATAAATAAAAACATGAAAATCCAGAAGAAGAGGAAGAGGAAGAAGAAGAGGAAGAGGAGGAAGAAGAAGAAGGGAGGAGGAGGAGGAGGAGGAGGAGGAGGAGGAGGAGGAGGAGGAGGAGGGGAGATGGTGGGGAGGGGGAGGAGAAGGAGGAGGAATGTATGCATGATTGGTGAGAATGTAAATTAATACAGCTTATAGCTAACAGTACTTGAAGTTCTTGAACACATGAAAATGTAACTATTTTATGATGAAGGAATCCATTCTTGTTTGTTTGTGTGTGCCTGTGTGTGTATGATATGTGTGTGTGTGTGTGTATGTGTACTAAATCAACATGTTGATGTTATATCTACCATGTTAATTTAATAATCAAGGTATTGAATGTACTAGAATATTACTGAGCTAAAAAAATGAAATTATGATATTTTAAGCAATGTGGATGGAAATTGTAGCAAGATTAAATTTAAAATCATGTAAATACATATAAAATACATTCTCAATATATTATATGGAAATTAAATTTCTCAATGAAGTACAAAACAGAATAGTAGCTACCAGTACTTTGTAAATACGCTAGTGAGAGAGAAAAGGAACGTAGTTAACAGATAGATGTAATTAAAAATTTAATATTAGACATTACCATATGACAATTATAATTGAAAATTGATAGATAGCTGAATGTTTAAGAAGATCTGTTGAAAGGAAGACCAAAATGAAGGAGCTTTGGCCCTTCTTAGAAGGGGTAACAAAATACTCATGGGAGCATATATGGAGACAAAAGAATGGGACAGAAACTTAGGTGACTACCTAAGGTAGACACTGATGTGGATGCCAGGAAGTGCATGCTGACAGGAGCCTGATATAGCTGTCTCCTTAGAGGTCTGCCAGAGCCTGAAATATACAGAGGAGGATGCTCACAGCTAACCATTGAACTGATTATGGGGTTCCCAATGGAGGAGTGAGAGAGAAGACTGAAGGAGCTTAAAGGGTTTACAGCCCCATGGGAAGAGCAACAATACAATAACCAACCAGAGCTCCCATGGCCCCAACTGTATACCTGGGGAAGGATGACATTGTGGGGCATAGGTGGGTGAGGAAGTCTTTGGTCCAGTGAAGGCTGGACGCCCCAGTGTGGGGGAAATCGTGGGTGGGGAAGTGGGAGTGGGAGGGTTGGTGGGGTCATATTCTCATATAAGCAGGAGGAGGGGGTGTGGGATAGCGGGTTCCTGGGAGGGGAGAAATGGGGAAGGGGAATTACATCTGAAATATAAACAAATATCCAATTAAAAAAATTTAAAAAAAAATAAAAAGAAAACAACCCCACAACCCTGCAATTAAAGATTATATCAACATGGCTTCCCAAATTATAGGAAATAAAAGCAAGCAGAGTTTGAATATTAATGGAAACATTATAGATGTTATCATAGATGATAGTGTAAAGCTAAAACTAAAGCCCAAGTTACCATTGAGGGGAAACTCATAGCTCAGATCACCTTAATATCAAGTTGTTTAAAATGACAATGAATAATTTAGTCATTTAAAAGGAAGTTATGAGAAAGGATAACATAGTATTCTAAACTAAGGCAAAGGAGACTCTTCACTAAATTTCTAATAAGGGATAAATGAGTTTCAAAAGAAAAATGGAAGAATTTGTCAAAATATTGGCCATTTTTAGGTCACCTGGTGGACTTTTCTCATATCTTTGATAACATTTTTTAACTCATGAATTGAACAACTCATCCCAAATTAAACATTCCTTGGTTCTTACAAAGAAGAAGAAGAAGAAAAAGAAGAAGAAGAAGAAGAAGAAGAAGAAGAAGAAGAAGAAGAAGAAGAAGAAATAATTTTGAATATTATCAACACCAATAAATGATATGTATTTGATGCGATAGGCCAACATTATGAAGCAATCATTTTTCATTACACACTTCTATTAAATGTCACATTTTGTAACACAAATGTAGAAAATCACTGTAAAAATTAAAAAATAAAAATATATTTTAAGTAAAACACTTTACCTTGATAAAAACAGTTAGGAAAATTATTACTAGCATTCAGAAAAGCCAGAAAGCTCTAGAACAAACTGAAAAATATTACACCAAAGAAGTGTAGATGGCAAGACATAATCAAACTAAGGACTGAAATCAAGAATATAGAATAAAAGAGAACAATATAAAGAATCAATGAAATGAGAAGTTGGCTCTTTGAGCAAGTCAATAAGATTGAAAAACTTTATCCTAATTAACTAAGAGGTATACAGAGAATATCCAAATTACCAGAACCAGAAATGAAAAAGGAGACATGACAAGGAACACTGGAAAACTATCAAGATAATATTAAGGACATACTTTACAAGCCTGAACTCCACCTCATTAGAAAATCTAAATGAAATTGATCATTGTAATAATACAAGAGACATACATCAGCATAATAGACAGTTTACAGCAAGCTCATATCCAATACTAACTTTAATGGAGAAAATTGTAAGCAATTACAATAAAATCAAAAACAAGTTAAGGTTGTTTACTCTTTCCATACATACTCAATATAGTATTTGAAGTCTTAGCTGGAGCCATAAGACAATTGAAGGAGATCAAAGAGATAAAAATTTGAAAGGAAGAAGTCAAAGTATATTTATTTACATATGATATGATAATATATCTAAATTATCTTTAAAATTCCATTTGAAATAACTACAGCTAATAAAATCTTTCAGCAAATTAGCTCCATACAAAATTAACTCAAAAAATCAGTAGCCCTCTTATATACAAAAATCAAACTGACTGGGAAACAACACTTTTCCCAAGAATCAAATAATATAAAACATTTTGAAGTAATTCTAACCACGTAAATCAAAGACTTGTATGATTTAAAAACTTCAAGAATTTGAAGAAAGATATTGAAGAAGATATCTGGAGATGGAAAGATATCCTATACTCATGGTTCAAAAATGGCCATCCTACAAGCAGCAAACTACAAATTCAATGCAATTCCAGTCAAAATTCCAACACAGTCCTTTACATATCTTGAAAGAACAATCCTCAGTTTCATATGGAAAAAACAATGACAAAACCTGGATAAGTAAACAATTCTGAACCATAAAAGAACTGCTGAGATTCAAGTTGTACATCTGTGGTAATTTATATAAAAATGGCCTCTGTAAGACCATATAGCACCATTAGGCATTGTCATGTTGGAATAGGTGTGGCCTTGTTGGAAGAAGTCTTTCCCAGTCTTTTCCTGCTGCCTGCAGTTCCAGAGGTAGAACTGTCAGCTACTTCTCCAGTTTCATGTCTGCCTGCATGCCACCATGCTTTGAACTGTGAAGATAATGGACTTAACCTCAGAAATGTAAGTAAACCCCAATTAAATGTTTCTATTATAACCGTAAGGCAGCCTAATTTAAATGTTTTCCTTTCTAAGAGTATCTCTCGTCATGGAATCTTTTCACAAGAATTAAACCCTAATACAACTTCAGAATCATTCTAATAAAAAGAACATAGTATTGGCATAAAAGCAAATATATTGATCAACGTATTTAAATTAAAGACTCAGACACAAATCTACATACCTTTGAACATCCAATTTTTGATAAAGAAGCCAGAAACTCATATATAGAAATGGATGCTGAAATGCATACACCATTTTTAGCAACTAGTGCTGGTCAAAGTGGATTTCTTCATGTAGAACAATGCAAGTAAAGCTATCCATATTACCTTGACAAAGCCAAACTAAAATAGATAAATCAAAGACCTTAAATAAAACCAAATATACGTCAACTAACAAAAAAGAAAGTGGGGAATATCCTTGAATGCATTGGCATAAGAGAAAACTATCTGAACAGAAACCAATAACATAGGCACTGAGATCAACAATTCACAAATAGAACATCTGAAATAATGAATGAATCAATCAATCAATCAATAAATAAAATGATTGACTTCTGTAAGTCAAAGAACACCATCATTTAATCAAAGAGCCAACCTAAAGATGGGGGAAGATGTTTTTACAAACTCCACATCCAATAGAGAACTAATATCTAAAATTATTTAAATTTAAACAAACACACTTACAAACAAAATCCTGAACAAACCTGATGCATTTCAAATACATTTCACCAGTTTTCTGCTTTCTATAGCAGAAAGACTGAAGTACCCACATTTTGTTCTTCCTTCTTCTTGAGCTTCATGTGGTCTATGAATTGTATCTTGGTTATTCTGAGCTTATGGGCTAATATCAACTTATCAATGAGTGCATACTATGTCTGTTCTTTTGTAATTGTATTTCCTCATTCAGGATGATATTTTCTAGTTAGCTGCTTTTCTAATCCAAAGTACCAAACTCTACATTCTTCCAACAAGTGGCAAGGTCAGACCTATCAGCGCACCTTCCTAGAGGCAAAGGGGAGAGGAGAGAGGGGGGATGGGATGGGAATTTGTGGAGTGGTAACCAGGAAGGAGCATATCATGTGAAAAGTAGACAAATAAATGAGTAATAAAAAGTATTTTAAAATTATGAAAAAGCTAAAAAGAAATTTCTTCAGCTGGTGAATAGGCAAACTATAAAATCATTTTTTTTTAAATTTAGTTGGGTCTATATTGTATTACCCTCATCTAAATGTGTGTGTGTGTGAGAGAGAGTGAGTGAGTGTGTGTGTGTGTGTGTGTGTGGTGTGTGTTTGTTTTCCTATGTCTAGCCTAAACTACAACAGAATTTTAATTGACATATTTTCCATTAAACATTCCACTGAGCATTAATGACAAGCTTTTATAACAAACGTGAAGAAAGGAAGAAAATGCTCCATCTGTCCAAGTGTTTGAAAAAGAAAATCTAACAAAGAAGTCTCAATCCACAACAATATGACTGACCTAACTGGCAGACAGTTTGACAGAGATGGCAATCCCATGCAAGCTGTGAGCTAGATGTTGAGACTGAGTATAAAATTTGCAGACTCTTCACCTGTACCACCTGTTGTTCATGACTAGATTTATTACGTCATCATTATCTTCTAGAGAAATCACAGAGAAGAGTTCTTGCTACTGTCAAGTATTTTTCTAAGACCACAACATATCGATAGTTCTTGGAAAAGCATGTCCTTTTCCCTTTATTCAATAAAGAATATTATATTAAATACTTTGTTGATTTGACAAATCCCATATTCCAGGATTCCAAACAATTTTTTCAAAAACTTTTCTTGTAATCCATCCCAGCACCAGGACTAATTATCAATTTTTGATGTATCTGAACAAGAGGTTAAAAATGACTACTTTCAGTTCAGCTAGACGAGTGTATTTAGCTGTCTAGAAATTTATTTTAATTAATGTCCCTCTGGACATAAACACTAGTTTGGACCAGTATAGTGCTAGGGTTAGCACTAGAGAGGATAGCTGACTGTATATTTTTCCCTAGCTCCATACTCAGTGATATCAAGATGATAGCAATGTGTAAAGAGTTTAGAAAGACACAGCTTGATAGATCATTAAACACATCTTGAAAATTTTCCAAAATATATTTAATCTACTTAATGCAGACTTATAAAATGCAATCTGAATGAGTGTAAAAATATTAACATAACTCTCCCAAATTAAAATGTTTTCCTGGAAAACCATCAAATACAACTTATGGAAGTCATGCATGAGGCAGATTACCCATGATCTGGTTAGATGGTATGCAAAGTACATTAAACTTGGAAATAATATGAGCTATCTGTGAATGGAAAACAAACAAAATTTGCAAGTGAAAATGTTTTAAAATTTTTAAAACTTTCCATGTTTATTCCCATTGAACTTAATGTGTGTATGTTTCTAAATATTAAAACATTACATACTTTTTATGACAATATCTTTGCTTACTTCCATAAGACAAGTGCATAGACATAATATTTTAGGGAAAGTTCACTCCATCTATAATATCATGGATAAAACCTGACTGTGGCTGATTTCTTGGCAACTTTAAACTAAGAATATTTGTTGTATTCTTAAGGGAATCAAGGAAAGAAACATACAAGAAATAATATATGAGAGGCCATAGCACCTTCGAAGTCTAAAAGCCTTGCTTTGGCCCTTTGCAAAGAATATGCCCAGTCCTGACTTTAGAGCAGTAGTTCTCAGCCTTCCTTATGATTCCACCACTTAATACATTCCCTCATGTTATGGTGGCGCCTACCATAAAAGTTATTTAGTTATTTCCATAACAGTGATATTGCTACTGTTATGAATCACCATGGAAATATCTGGTAGGCAGGCTATCTGAATGGAATTCGACAAGGATGTAGAGACACAGTTAGGTGTTCAGTAATTGCAGGACACCAACAGAAA